>SNQJ01S0040395.1:13415-23895 GCA_010110895.2 Picea sitchensis
ATAATAATAATAATGACATGATTAATCTGCAATGGGGATTTAATCCAATAACAAAATAATAATAAGAATGCTCTTCGTAGTTACATTATTTCAACAAAACTAGACCTCGTTACTTAATCATATTTCGAGTACCTAACCATGTTGGGTATCGATAAGAAGATTAGTCACGTTCTTACTCATTGTGAAGTTTGAATCGAACTTAATGGTTCACTTTATGAAATCATCATGAATGCATAGAGAAATCTCATAGATCCATATTAAATAATATTTATTTATTATATAAATATAGATATGAGATTGATTGATGAAATAAATATAATGGATGTGTATATAAATACATGTAGCGGTGATAAGTCATGTCCTTTGGAAAAAGGGCACGACTTATTATTATTACAACATGAATATAATATTGACCTACATGAGTACTATTACAATATAAATGTTTATACATTATTATGTAGTGGTAATATATCCTAGATATATTACAGGTTCTTCCCCTTAAAATGCTTTTCCCGTAAAGCATGAGTATAGAGCACTGTGTTTGATAGAATGATCCATCTTCTTGTAACTTTGCCTATTTGATAAGGTTGAGAACACAAGGGGATATGATTTTTGAAGTTCTGAACAATATTGTTGCATCAAGAAATGATCAATCCATTGTATATGGATTATTTCTAGAATTTTCTAATGACAAGATTCTTGATTTGATCTTTTTTGTTGTCGACTTCAGGTTTTATTGATTTTCAAATGCTTTAATATGTAAGAACAATGTGGACATCGGTACATCGATTCTTGCGTGCTACTATTTTTGTAATTTGGGCACCGATATTGTACCCTAATAAATTGATCCTTCTTGATCTCCGATTTAATCTTTTCATGATACACTTGAATCATCGTGTTGATATTTGATATTTTTGTATTCATTGGTGCATTACCGGTTTCATTTGTGGTGATTGATGGAATGTCAACCATCACTGTATTTGTAGATGTTGACTTGCAATTGAATTATTCCTTAAACTCAATTTTTGGATGCTTTTTAACTGATAAAACTTCGTTAGTAATGACATTGATTTTTGGTCAATTCCATTAGGGTCTCTTGATCTGCAGTTTCAACTTCTAAAAAATTTCTTGATTTAATTAGGTCAATTAAAATTTCTTTATCTGTTGTCTCAACTTCTAAAAACTTCTTTGATTCACTCGCATACATGGATGTCTCTTTGTCTATTTTTCAGGATTGATATTTTATTACATTTTAATTGTTTTACTTTCCTAAGTAGGGTTTGACTATGATGGCCTGCTAAAGGTGAGTTGTGTACTGTCGCTAAGATCTTTTTGAGACTAGATCTGGGCACAAGGTGGACTCAATCTTTATAGAAGATGACCTCATCTATGACTGTACCTGTTGTCCTGTACCTGCCCGTCCAATAACTCACATGCGAACTTATTCTTGGAATACTCTACTAACAAGTGTGATTTCCAATCTGCTGAGATCTCCATCAAGGAACAAGTCGTTGGTCTCCTAGACAGTGCATCCGCCACAATGTTTTTCTTGCCTTTGACATACTCTATGTCAAAATCAAATGCCAGGATCTCTGTCACACACTTCTGCTGCCTCTCGCTGAGATCCTTTTGCTCAAGGAAATACTTCAAGCTATTATGGTTTGTCTTGACCACAAATTTGCTGCCCACCAAGTACTACTGGAATTTGGTCAAAGAATGCATTATTGCTAGCATCTCCTTGTCATAAATCGGGTGTAGCCTCTCTCGCTGGTTGAGCTTCCTGCTCTCAGATACAATGGGGTGTCCCCCCTGCATCAACACTGCTTTGATCCCTTCTCCTGATGCATCATACTCCAAAACAAATGATAGCGTGAAATCAGGCAATCCTAGTATTGGGCATGTGCCCATGACTACCTTCATCTGCTCAAATGCCTTTTGCGACTCGTCAGTCCATATGAAGGCTCCTCGCGTGGTGAGGTCGGTGAGTGGTGCCCCCAACTCTGAAAAACCCTTCACGAACCTCCTGTAGTAGCTGCACAACCTGAAGAAACTCCTCAACTCTGTCACATTCCTGGGTGTTGGCCAATCCAAGATGGTCCTGATCTTCTCCTAATGCACTTGCACCCCCTGTGTGCTGATAATGTGACCCAGGTAAAGTAACTTTGTCATGCCAAACTCACACTTTGACTCCTTGGCATATAGTGACTGTGCCTCCATAATGATGAGTACCTCATCCAAATGTTTCAGATGCTCCTCCCATATCTTGTTGTATATCAATATGTCATCGAAGAACACCAATATCGATTTCCTCAAGTGATCTCGAAATATATGGTTCATGCAAGACTGGAATGTGGCTGGTGCATTGGTTAGCCCAAATGGCATAACCAGGAACTCAAAATGTCCATAATGGCATTTGAATGTCGTCTTCTCTATATCCTGCTCTCTAATGCTGATCTGATGGTAGCCAGAGCGTAAATCAATCTTCAAGAAGAAAACTGCCCCATGCAATTCATCCATCAACTCATCAATGCATGGGATAGGATACCAGTTTTTGATTGTCTTTTTGTTCAAAGCGTGGTAATCTATACACATCCTCATAGTACCATCCTTCATGACTAAGACTACTGAAGAAGCAAATGGACTACTACTGGGCCTGATGTGTCCCATCGTTAGCAATTCCTTAATTTCTCTTTCTATCTCATCCTTGAATCTCCTAGGACGACGATAAGGTGCTGTAATCACGGGTTTTGCACCCTCCATCGTGATGGTGTGCTCAAACCCTCTGTTTGGGGGTCTCCTTGGCGACATCAGACTAAACACCTGCTCATGTTGACTCAACAAAGCCTCGATCTCTGCCTGATACTGCTAGCGACTATCTGAATCCCTCCTTGTGATGATCACACACTCTGTTGCATATGTTACTCCCCCATGTCTGAAGATCCTCTCCATCCTCTTTGCTGACGCTATCGTGGGTGCCCCTATCGACATACCCCTGAGTACAATTCTCTTCCCCTCATTGTCTTTGAATCCCATCTCAATGTTGAAATATTGTAATTGCAAAGAATATTCTACTTATTATTGAGCTATTATCTCATAGATCAATCCCCTTTTGTGGATTGATCATGTCGGGCTTTGTTTAAGACCAAATCCCCTTTTGTGGATTGGTCAAACCCTAATTATTTGTTGCTAATTAAGAAGTCGACCCCCAAACCCAATTAAAGTGGTTTTAGCCACTCAAGAAATCAAGGAGATGCCAGCTTGCATAAGTATATGAAGAAGACCCTGTAGCTCCCAGAGTTGCAGAACCAGTGAGGGAAGTCACAGTTTCCCTCGATGATGAGATTCAAGAAGATCATGATATGATAGAATATCAAGAACCTCCCCAGATGACGATCTCTCACAAGAGAAAGCCAGCTTGGGCAAGGGAGCTTATTCAAGATGGAGAGAAGTATGGTGCCCTAGAAGGAACCATGAGACAAGTCAAGAAACCGAAGCCATTCTCCAGTTATATGGCTTTGATGTGTGATCTCATAGAGAAGGAGCCTACTTTCTTTAAAGAAGCCATTCAAAAGAAAGAATGGGCAGATGCGATGATAGAAGAATACCGATCCATTATAAAGAATGATGTATGGGAAACAATTGCCAGACTGAAGAACAAAGATGCGATATCTTCCAAATTGTTATACAAGATAAAACATGTTGCTGATGGAAGTATTGAAAAATACAAAGCAAGGTTTGTAGCTCGTGGCTTTTCTCAAAAGGAAGGCATTGACTATGAAGAGACATTTGCTCCTGTAGCCAGATACACTTCTATCAAAACCCTCATAGCCCTTGTAGCTAAGATGAAGTGGAAGTTACACTAGATGGATGTGAAAACAACCTTCTTAAATGGTGTCATTGAAGAAGAAGTGTATATAGAACAACCTCAAGGGTTTGAAGTTGAAGAAATAAAGACTCATGTGTGCAGGTTGAAGAAGGCTCTGTACGGATTGAAGTAAGCTCCTAGAGCTTGGTATGGAAGAATTGATAGTTTCCTGACGAGCTTGGGCTTTACCAAGAGTAAAGCTAATTGTAACCTTTACTTCAAGGTTATGAATGATGAGCCAATTATATTGTTGTTGTATGTGGATGACTTATTCTTAACTGGAGAAGAAAATCTCATCACTGATTGTAAGAAGAAGCTCACTGCAGAGTTTGGGATGAAAAACCTAGGCCTAATGTACTATTTCTTAGGTCTTGAGGTTTGGAAGAGATCAGAGAAGATCTTCCTTAACCAAGGGAAGTATGCAGTTGAAATACTGAAGAGGTTTGATATGTTGGAGTGTAAATCCATTAACACACCCATGGAAACAAAGTTGAACCTCCTGGTTGATACTTCGTCATAATTGGTTGATGCTACGCTGTACAGACAGATCATTGGATCGTTGATGTATCTGAAGGACACCAGACCAGATATATGTTTTGTTGTGAACACCTTGAGTCATTATCTAATAGAGCCCAGACGTGTCCACCTTGTTGCTGCAAAACATGCGATGAGATACCGTAAGGGTACGTTGGACTTTGGTCTCTGTTATAATGGAGATCATGACTTCAGATTGATTGGTTATATCGATTCAGATTGGGCTGGAAGTGTTTCTGACAGAAAGAGCACTTCAGGATGTTGTTTCAGTCTGGGGTCAGCCATGACTTCACAATAGACTGGGAAGCAATCCACTATTGCTCTTAGCACAGCAGAAGCGGAATACATTGCTGCATGTTCCGCCAGTTGTGAAGCCATATGGCTTCGAAAGTTGTTGACAGGTCGATTTGATTCGAAGATGGAAGCAACCGTGATTTTATGTGACAACCAGAGTTGCATAAAGATGACATAGAACCACGTGTTCCATGACAAGTCGAAGCCCATAGAAATCCGGTATCACTACATTCCTGATATGGTGCAGAGGGGAGCCATAAAGCTCCAATATGTTGGCACAGGCAAGCACGTTGCAGATGTGTTGACCAAGCCTCTGTCTCGTGTAAAGTTTGAGCACTTTCAAGACAAGCTTGGTATAGTCCGAAAGGACCTCCCTTGAAAGAGGGGGTGATGCTGATGATACTATGGTATCCTGACCAACAATGAGTAGCTCAGTTAGGATTTTATATCTCAGGTACTGATCATCCCTGGACAGATCTCGAAGGTCCAGTAAGGACAATCTGTCAGTGTACTTGTGCATTTTTATAATCGTAGGGAATCTTATGATTCCTTAGGAGATCCCGAAGGTCTGGTAAGGACGGTCTGTCGGAATACCATGTGGTAGCTCCATTAGGATTTTATATCCTAGGGAATCTTATGATTCCTGGGCAGATCCCTAGGGACTGTCATAGTACCACAAAAAGTTGATACACCTGCCTCATTCTGTTGCCCCATGACGATGATGATGATGTTGTTGCTCCAGCCTCATGCTGTGATGATGTTATTGCTCCGGTCTCGTGCTGTGATGATGTTGCTCCAGCCTCATGCTGTTGATGATGATGTTGTTGTTATTGCTTTTATGCTAACTGATGTTGATGTTTCAGGTTCCAGCTTCATGCTGTGAACGATGATGATGATGCCATTCCAGCTCCATACTGTGAATGATGATATGATTGATGATGAAAAAAACTTCCGATGATTTATAGATATGCCAGTCAGTGTTCCAGATGTTGTTGATGTTGTTGCCCTCTCTCTCTCTCCTGATGATGTTGTAGAATACCCTTCTTGTTAAGGGGGAGTGTTGAAATATTGTAACTGCAAAGAATATTCTACTTATTACTGAGTTATTATCTCATAGATCAATCCCCTTTTGTGGATTGATCATGTCAGGCTTTGTTTAAGACCAAATCCCCTTTTGTGGATTGATCATGTCGGGCTTTGTTTAAGACCAGATCCCTTTTTGTGGATTGGTCAAACCCTAATTATATGTTGCTAATTAAGAAGTCGGCCCCCAGGCCTAATTAAAGTGTTTTTAGCCACTAAAGAAGAAGTTGGCCCTACTTGATGAAGAGACACCACCCTAGCTCTTGCCAGCTAGTATAAATAAGAGTGGAAGGCACCTCATTAGCTCACTCACTCATGTCACTCATCTAGTGCACAAGTTTGAAGGAAGCTGCAGTTGCCAGTTGTCGGAAGAAGGAAGAGAGAGGCGAATTGCTCAGTGTTGGATATTCTCTAGTGTTTGGTTTATTATCTTAGCATTGTATTGGCAATCTATATTAAGGAATTTTTTGCTGGGTTTTCTCCCCCATGAGGGTTTCCCAAGATAAATGTTGTGTACCTTGTGATTGTGTATCTTTCAATGATCCTGCTTATGCTATTATTGTCTAGTAAATTGAAAAGAACTTAATAGTTGCTCTAAATTTAACACTCAAGTGTTTGGTAATTGGTAAAAATCTTGCCCAAGGTGATCAACCACTAGACTCCTAATACCACATCTATGTTAGAAAGGTCAACCACATAGAATGTATCCTTCACTGTGTAGTTACCCAGACGTAGTTGTAAACCTGGAACTCGATCCAAATAATCTATCGTGTGACCATCAACAACTACAACATCAAAACCCTCAAACTCCTCGGTTTGCAGTGCTTTCCTAGCTTCCGGTGCAACGTCAATAAAATTGTGGGTTGCCCCACCATCTATCAAGGCAATCACGCGCTGTCCTTGAATAATCCCTCTGATCCTGAGTCTGTCATACCTAGGGACTCCAGAAAGGGTAGCTATGACTCCTCCCTTCACTGATGCTCGTCTCTTAGCCTTCTCACGAGGCTACGACTCTACTGGTGGATGTGCCCCTACCGGTGTTGGTGCTCTCCTTGGAGGATGTTCCTCCTCATGCAATGGCTCCTCCTCTGAGCTAGAGGACTCACTGTCTTGTGCCTGATTGCCCTGTTCCTCCTCATCACTGTCTACTGCAACCTCAATGTAGTGGATTTGTCCCTTGCCCATGCACCTGTAGCCGAGGACCCATGGCTCTCTGCAGTTGAAGCATAGATTCTTCCTCATAAGCTCACGCCTCGTATCATCATCCAACTTATCCTTACCCTTCCACTCTCTCTGGAATGGTTTCCTATCGTGATCCTTTTGTGGCACAACGGATTTGTGTAATGTCCCCCTCCTCTTGATAGAGGCTTGGAGAGACTTAGTAGCCTAGATGTCCCCACTAGACGATAGTCCCATGAGAAAATGGGAACTAGGAGGCGCCAAAGTAATCATTTGGAGAATAAGGTTATATTATTATAGTGACTTTGGGAAAAAGGGAAATTAAGTGAAATGGCAATATGAGGAAAAGTGAAGAAAAGAACCTTGGGATTTAATCAAACAACTTAAGTGGAAATTAGATCTAGGGGTATAAAAGAAAAAGGAGGGCGCCTCACTCCACATTCTGGTCATTTTTACCTTTGCATCTTGAGCTCTTGAGCTTGGATGTTTTGAGGGGTTTTGGGAGAACAAACCCTAGAGATCAGCAAGGGAGTGAAAGATTCTCTCGTTCCTGATCCAAGCTTGGCCAAGGAGGTGAAACATCCCTCCCTCACCATTCTACTCAGTTACAGGTTGTTTGCTACAGTGAAGAAGAAGAGGATATGTGCAGTTCATGAGGTTTTCAACAGGAGGGCGCATTTCTTGAAGTAGTTAGGTTCAATTTGAGGAGGAAGATTTGAGGGAGAACTCCACTTGGGAAGATTGGCTAGGACTAGAGTGCCCTTTCTAGCTCATTCTTGGAGTGTTTTCTCAGTCTATTGATTTATTGGGAGCTTGGCACGATTTTTACTAAAGGAAGGTGCACTGTCTAGAGGGGATCTAGATTATTGGAGGGTGAAATCACTCTCAACAACAGGGGAATCTTATCAAAGGTGTTTTCCATCTCCAGATCTACTCTTCTATAGTGTTTGTTTGTGGATTTGGGGCTTAGAACAGAGGAGGCCGAAATATCAAGGAACCACCCAGCTAGGAAAGTTCGCAACTCAACTAGTTTTGGGAGATGGAGCCTTAGAAGGGAAAGAAATTGATCTTGTACTCTTCTACATACAACTATTGGGCCTTTGGAGGCTGGCTTCTTCACTTATTATATATCTTGGGAGATATCTTCATGCCCAACTTATATATTTCATCTATATAATTCCAAATCTACAGATCTATTGTATGGAGATCTCTTATTATCTAAATAAAGGTAAGATTTGAAGTTGTTGCTCACTCTATTGTGTTGCCTCTATTGAATCTTGTAATTCTATGTGTTGTTGTATATCTTCCTCATTTATATGCTGTTAAATCTCCATTAAACCCTTCTAGCGTAAATTTGAAAGGCAACTTGCAAACAGTAAAGAAAAATCGAACACAAAGTCAGAAAAAAAACACCTAAGTTCCTAGCCAAACCAGCTTGGGAACATTACAGTGGTATCATAGCGTAAATCCTCCCAGCTTGTGGGGATTAACGCATGCAAAAATTCAAAGGTATATATATGGGAAGGCGTAGAAGACAGGCTGAGGAACCTGAAGCATATATGGGGGAATTAGGGGATGATAGTGAGCCACAAGATCTAGCAGGAATAGCCAAAGGTCTGAAAAATTCCATAGAAAACACTCAATTTTCCCTTCAACATCATTTACTTGAAACACATGAGACTATGCGCAGAGGACATGGTGAGCTTAAGGAGGCTTTGGAAATAATGACAGTCAGCCAAGAGAAGATTGTACTTGTCCTCATGCAGAGGAATCATGGTAAAGATGGTCCAAATAACAATGGGAACAAGGAGGCTAGTGGATCACAAGGGGGAGCTAGACATCACACTGAGACTGATCATCAGTTACACACTCAAAGACATAGATTATTTGGGGAAGCACCTTCCAGGGTGCCAATCAACAACAGAGCTACACCTAGACCTTATATGCCCACTTTCCTTGAAGCCCAACAACAGGATAATTATTTTCCAAAGGTAGAAGATAACTTTGAGGAGTACGCAAGGGAGTATGTAGGATTAAGTGCGGGATTTAGGAGACAAGTCACCTTGAATCAGTACTGTGGTATTAAATACAGGGGCAGACCAAGGAGCTATCACAAGGACAATAATGAGCTAGAGTGCAGGGTAGGAAAGATGGAGATTACACAGAGGCTTATTGACAGGTTTGATCAGGGAGATCCTGAGCTACATTTTCAAGAGCTCACTCAACTAAGGCAGACAGGATCACCAAAGGCTTTTATAGAGGAGCTCCAGAGGTTGGTGGTAATGGTACCATATGTTTCACAAGCTAGGTTACTGATACTCTTTTCCGAGGGATTGATGGAACCCTTACATGGTTGGGTTAAGGCATTTAAGCCCACAACCTACAGGAGGCTATTTGGAGGACGAGAGACTTGATGGGATCAACAACAAAAACCAAATTCACTCTAAGACCGCCACTAAACCAAGGGGTGAAGAATCAAAGTGGAATGGATAAAGGTAAAGGAAGGATGGATGAGGCTACTAGGAGAGAGTTGAGGAGAAAGCAACTCTGTTTCACATGTAAGGAGCCTTGGGAACCAGGGCATAAATGTATGGGAAAGGGCAAGGTTCATTATATTGAGGTGATTTTTGATGATGAGGAGGAAGATGAGATTGGCCATATTCAAAATATAGAGGCCAATCAACCCAGGACAGAAAATGCGTAGAATGAAGATGGAGAGGAAGTAGATCTTGGTCAAGCAGGGGACAAGACGATCACTATTGCATCCATTAGCGGGGTCCCTAAGTACAATACCTTTAGAATGAGAGGAGTTCTTCAAGGGAAGAGGGTTTATGTGCTTATAGATGGGGTAGCTTCACATAACTTCATTGATTCGACATTGGTGAAAAGAAGGCACATACCTACAGTGGAGTTTGAGGGGTTTCGTATGGACGTAGCAAGAGGTAACATTATGCCATGTGACAGATACATTCCAGGATTGAACCTCATTTTGGGGAGGCATGATTTGGCTCAAGACTTCAATGTAATGGACTTACCAGACACCAATGTTATATTGAGAGTACAATGGATTAGCACATTGGGACCTATCACCACCAACTACAAGACCATGGAAATGCCATTTAATGGGGAGAATGTAAAAAGGGTGACTTTAAAAGGGATGTCAGTGTTGATGATTGCAGCTATGTGAGACATTCTCTAGCTTACAAACCTGTGAGATGTGGATCATTGCAGCCATGTGAAATATTCTCTAGCTTACAAACCTAAGAGAAAGCCCCTGAAGAGGGTGTGTGGTTCCTGTCTGAGACAGAGCCGGAACGTAGGGATGCCCTCCTCCATTCAAAGAGTTGAGAAGAACTCCAGATGATTATCCTGTGGGAAAGGCGATCTGCTGAGTTGGACGTGCCTGTGGCTGAGCACAAGGTGAACGTGTGAAATCCCAAAGTGTCGGGTGCATCGTCATGAGAACATAAATGAAGATGATGTATTAGCCTCCTCTGAGCAACAAAGTTGACGAGAAACTCCAGA
>SNQJ01S0040395.1:25893-44833 GCA_010110895.2 Picea sitchensis
TTTTTGTTGAGAAAGAGACACATCTACATGTTGTCCTTGGAGATGATGCCAGATATAATGTGAAAGGGGTTGGAACTTCTACCTTCCAACTAGATTCAGATATGCAGCTTCAACTAAGTGAAGTACTATATGTACCGGGAATGAAGAGGAACCTTGTCTCCATTTCTGCCTTGGAAGACAAAGGCTACAAGGTTACCTTTTCAGAAGGAAGAGTTCTTGCATGGCAAAAAGACTCACATATAAATTCTGCCAAGGTAATGGTGTTTGAGAAAGCAGCTTGTACAGATTAACCATCAGACTAGTCCAGGCCCTGTTACATAACACTATCAACTTGAAAGAGTTATGGCATAGAAGACTTGCTCACATTCATTATAGAGCTCTCCCAGCTCTAGGGGAAATGGTAACAGGTCTTCTAGAGATACAGATTCAGCATAAAGGTGTTTGCAAAGGTTGTGCTCTTAGCAAGAATGTTAAAGGGTCCTTCTTGAGCAGTGACAATAGATCCAAGGAAATCTTGGACTTGATACATTCAGATATGTGTGGGCCAATGATTGTTGCATCTCTGAATGGGTACTTGCACTATGTACTCTTCATAAATGATCACTCTCGAAAAACTTGGATTTACTTCCTAAAGAACAAGGATGGAGTCCTAGCAAAATTTCAAGAATTCAAAGCTCGGGTTGAGAACCTGACCGGAAGAAAGATCAACGTACTAAGATCAGATAATGGAGGAGAATACACCTCCAAAGATTTCAGCAATTTCTGTATTGAAGCAGGGATCAAGAGGGAGTTCACAGTTCCTTACAACCCTCAGCAAAATGGGGTTGCAGATAGGAAGAACAAAACTATCATCGAAGCAACCAAAGCAATGATACATGATCAGAGTCTACCTATGACTCTATGGGCAGAAGCATGTATGAAAGCAGTGTATGTTCAGAACAGGAGTCCTCATCATATCTTGAAGAACATAACTCCAGAAGAAGCCTTCACCGGAGTGAAGCCTGAGATTGGACACTTCAGGATATTTGGGTGCCCAATATATTTCCATGTACCAAAAGAGAAGAGATCCAAGCTAGACCCTTCAAGGAGAAAGGGTACACTTGTAGGATACAGTGAATCCGCGAAGGCATATCAGATCTACATTCCTATTCAGAGGCAGATTGAAATAAGTAGAGATGTTACTTTTGAAGAAGAGATAGCCTTCCAAAGATCCAAAGAATCTCAGATGGAAATTGATAGTGAGACAATGCCTTCTCCCCCTTCAACAATTCAAAGGGAGACAGACATTATTCCAGTTGATCCAGTTGTTCTAGTTGATCCAGTTGTTCCAGTCGATGCAGTTGCTCCAATTGACATGCCCAAAGATATTGCAGTAGGACATAAAAGGCCTACTTGGGCCCGACAAACTCTACAGGAAGCAGAGGGACATACAACCCCTCAAGGGTTAACCAGAGAGAGCAAGGGACCAAAGAGAGTCTCAAGCTACCTTTCAGCCATGAGCCACATCATTAACTCTGAGCCTTCTTGTCATGGAGAAGCTTCAGGTGAACAGGTATGGCAAGATGCCATGACAGAAGAATGTTAGTCTATATTGAAAAATGATGTATGGGATATTGTTCCGAGACCAGAGGGAAAGTCTATAGTGACTTCCAAATTGATTTATAAAATCAAGCATGCAGTTGATAGAAGCATCGAGAAATACAAAGCGAGATTTGTAGCCAGAGGGTTCTCACAAGTAGAGGGAACTGACCATGATGAGACATTTGCTCCAGTAGCCCGATACACTTCCATCTGTTCTATCATTGCACTAGCTGCTTTCATGGGTTGGAAACTACATCAGATGGATGTAAAGACAGCGTTTCTCAATGGTGAAATTGAGGAAGAAGTTTATATTGAGCAGCCAAAAGGATTCGTTATACACAACAAAAAATATCATGTGTGCAGGTTGACGAAAGCCATGTATGGACTGAAGCAAGCAACTCGTGCTTGGTACAAGAAAATGGATGGATTCCTGATGAGTTTGGGCTTCAACAAGAGTGTTGTTGATCCAAACCTATATTATCACATTGATGGTAACGAGTGTTAAATCTTGGTCCTATATGTGGACGAACTTTTCCTCACCGGTTCAGAGAGACTCATTGCTGAATGCAAACAAGCATTGATTGCAAAGGATTTAGGTTTGATGCATTACTTCTTGGGACTAGAAGTATGGCAGAGGATAGATGAGATTTTCCTGAGTCAAGGAAAATACTCTATGGAGATATTGAAAAAGTTTGGTATGACAGAATGCAAATCCATGCCTACACCAATGGTGATGGATTTGAAGAAGATGAGTGATGTTGATTCAGGAGAGATTGATCCACACTTGAACAAACAGTTGATTGGATCACTGATGTATCTGGTTAACACCAGACCTGATATATGTTATGCAGTGAATGTGCTTAGCCAGTTCATGAGCCAACCAAGACAGACTCACTGGATAGCAGCAAAAGATGTATTGAGATACCTACGAGGCACGGTTGGATATGGCCTAAGATATGCCTCTAGTGTAGACTTGAGCTTGCAAGGATATGCCGATGCAGATTGGGCAGGGAGCACAGTGGATCGGAAGAGCACCTCCGGTTGTTTCTTTACTTTAGGGTCTGCCATGGTTTCCTGCTGCAGCAGGAAACAGAGCTCTGTGGCATTGAGTACCGCAGAGGCAGAGTACATAGCATTGAGTGTGGCAGTCCGTGAAGCAGTGTGGCTTCGCAAACTTCTGACATATTTATTCGATCATGAGATGGATCGTACTACTATTCATTGTGATAACCAAAGTTGTGTGAAGCTCTCTAAGAACCCTGTGTTTCATGATAGATCGAAACACGTCAAGATAAAATATCGCTATATCAGAGACATGGTGCAGAGGAAAACAGTACATGTGCAGTACCTTCCTACCCATGAGCAGATTGCAGACATCTTCACCAAACCGCTTGACAAGACGAAGTTCGAGTACTTCCGTGAGAGACTTGGCCTGGTGGAGAATGCCTCCCTAGCTGAGAGGGAGTGTTGATGATTACAGTTGCGTGAGACATCCTCCAAGACACAGACTGAGTGAGTCGACCTGAGAGAGAGCCCATGAGTTGGGTATGCCCATGAGATGGGTGTGTGGTTCCTCTCTGAGACGGAGATGGAATGTTGTGCCCCTGTGTGGGGTGAGAAAGCCCATGAGCTGGGTGTGTGGTTCCTCTCTGAGACGGAGATGGAATGTTGTGTGCCCCTGTGTGGGGAATCCCATGAGTTGGGTGTGTCATTCCCTCTGAGACGGAGATGAAACGATGTACTGGTCTCCTATGTGCAGAGAGTTGAGATGATGTGATACTCTAGATGATTCTCCTGTAAGACGCAATGAGAAAGAGATCTGCTAAGTTGGAAGTGTCTGTGGCTGAGCATAGGTGAACGTGATCCTAGTCGCTGAGCACTAGTGAGTGTGATTCTCCTGTGAGACGCAATGAGATAGAGATGTGGACATCCCTGTGGCTGAGCACAGATGGATGTGCCCCTAGTGGTTGAGCACTAGTGGGTGTATGAGATCCCTTGCTATATTGTACAAGAGTCAGACTTACCTGTAAGACTATTTGTGATGTAAAGGGTACAGGTCGGCCCCACCATAAAGTGAAAGATAATTAATGTAAAAGATAATTAATATGGTGATTATTAATTATATTGTGAGTTATTGAGGTCGACCCTGTTCTGCCAATAGACACTACTGTTGATAGGCTCAGTCTAATATAAATAAGAGGAAATTCCCCATTGAGGAAACATAACAAAAGTGTGAGTTTGGAAATTTCATCGAGTACTTGTTCTTGAGAAAAGTGTGCACCTCTCTTGGGCGCTAGTCTTCTAGGTTTTGTGAGCACCCTTTTGTGTGCTAGGTTCATGGTGTGGGAGGTCTTTCTCTTGAAGAATATAGCAAAGGATTGGCTGGATTTTCTTCCCTTGTTGAGAAGGGTTTCCCAGGATACTTCTTGTGTACTTGTGCATGGTATTTCTTCTTGTGATCTTGGTTGCTGCAACAAATTGTTAATGGTGAAACTGCAAATGTCTATGGTTCAAGTAAAATGCTAAAAATGGAATGAACTTCATGCTTGAGCATAGCTTAATGAAAAATCAACAGGTTCATGATGATGCATTTATGCAAACAAGCTTCCTTCTTGCAGAAGAGAAAAATAACTAAAATCACAAAATTTATACTATGCTAAAAGTAAAGGTATGAAGATAAAATATATAAATAATATGGCTAAAGTAGTGAAACAACTCTTCTCTCTGCAGCAGTATAGACCAATAGTTCCTCTAGTGAGGAGACCACTCCTTTGTTAAGAAGTTTGGGATGATAAATTGAAGAGGAAATGCAGCATTTTATATCATGGATGAACTTTGTCATTGCGAAAAAAAGAAGTGTGCAATTGTAGACGAGAAATATATGTGAAAATGTGTGAAAGCAAGGCATGCTTGTGTGGTATTTATAGTGCTGAATTAAACCTGTCTAGGCCATCCCAGTTCTCCCAAGTAGGCTACCACATGTAATTTGCACTGTAGAGTAAGTAGTAATAAGGTATGTATGCATAATATAATGTAAAAATAACTATAACTATAGCATGGTAATAATTCTAATATAGCCATTGTTATAATCATAAATAATTGTAATGATATAACCATAACGGAAAAATAGTTCATATTAATTCAATAAGCATATATGTGAGTATATTAAGGGGGGGCTATATATGTTAATTTTTTATATATATTTTCCCAAGACCTGAATCATAAATTTTGGAAATCTGCGACTCCAGCAATGAACCTGCAGCCACACCTCCAACCAGACAACGCTCCTCTTATAACTTGGCTGTACTATAAAGAACTCTTCTTAGCAACACATATTTTGGATTTCTTCTGTTTCCTGGCAGAGCTTTCAGTAACTGGAAAATCTCTCTCAAAAACTGGATTCTGGAATCTAATTTTCCTCTTCCAATTTCTGAAATTTCTTTCTTCTTCAAAGTTTTGTGTTCATCAAATTTACTCAATTCATTGGAAAACCAAGTTGTACTTTATCTCATATCTCAGATCAATTGTCATTCACTGTCACATGTACATTGTGCCCGAAATACTTATATGAAATTATACTGCTTAAATTATTTTTCCCAATTGTCGAATAAGGTGAACAAACAGTGTATCAACAGTGAAAAAAACTACTTTGATTTTTTCAACCAAGAAATAACTAAAGATTACCAGATTCAGCATGTGTCTCCTCAATCTCCAGTAGCTGCTCAATAGCTGTGTTTATGGTCATGAACTTTGGTGGTTCATAATCTTTCTTTCCTCTGTAAAGAAGACCCACTGAGGATGTCAAAATTGTTGTTATGAGTTAAAACATGCATATAACATTACACCTTGTACTCCATATTTTCATTATTAAGACCGTGAAGATTTTGAAATAGAGTTAACAATTAAAAGTGTGCATAACTAGTGTCAATCGTATTCAAATTAATGCAAAATCAGCAGCATGCACTGCCATTTTACAAAAATATTAGACTACTAACATTTTAAGCTTTGAATCTTTTCTCACCTACACAAAGATTCTATTGATGGCTCCTTCACACGTATGTCTGCAGAGGCAGCATGTCCAATAGTCAAAAACAAATCATTCTAATATGCTTGAAATAACCTAAGACTTCTGAACTTCCTCCTGAAGTTTCTTCAAAATACACCGTGCAAGTTTCCAAAATCAAACCTAACAAACACAGCGTGTGCAATCCAAGTTGCCTGTTTGCCTTTATCTTATCATAGAAACTATCAGGTCTCCAGGTTTCTGTAAAGAATGGTATAGAAATTGTCTCCCCAAAGCGGTAAAGCTGCAAACCACAAACCCCCACTGCATTCATCACCGATGCATTATGAACCACTTTAACTTCAACTCCCATCTTCCTAGCTCGGACTACTAAATCAGAATGTGTAGTTGCCCTGAAATGACATCATACAAATGTTAATACTGGAAAGAACATAATGCTTTACTGTAAAATTAAATTAAATAGATGGTGACATAAAATTATGACTTTCATAAAATCTTTAATCAACATCTGATTTTTGTGTAAGCTCTTTGAATCAAGCAAGCACAAGTTAGTCATCCAAACAGTCATGATGTAAATATATATGCCACCAACCAAAAAGACAAGCAGGAATAAGTGGGCAAGGAATATGCATCTCAAATGACTCATCAAAGGTTATGGAAATACTTAGATGAATAGCATTTTTCATTTCTTGGAGACTGACAAGGGATGGGAAACATACTTGAGCACATTTCCAAAGAACTTTCAATTGCTATTAAGTATTTGATAAGGGGATTGCCAAAATGACTATAAGAGTAGACAAGAACCCAGCAATTAGTTGTGATGTTTCATCCAACTAAAAGAAGCATATATACGATTCCAAACATAGAGGAAAACCGAAGTTGCAATGAACTTCAAGTATCAACGGTGTATAACCAATATCTCCTACACCAACAAGAACAGCAAAAGAAAAAACTACGCTATTACACATCTCATAATCCCCAAGATTTCTCAAAAATAATGGGCATATCATCTTTAGATGGTATGCAAAGGATTTCTCACAAAATGATTGATTGGGAAATGATGGCATAAAACAAATTCGAATGTAAAAAATTAAATACAGGAAAAATTCAGGAGTATACATTCTACTAATAGAAAATAATTCACTTTTTTCAAAATTTTAGGCCCTCTGGAGTCTGGACATTTGCAGAAATAAAATGTATTATCAAATGGAGGCCAGCAACCTAGCCAGCGAAAGGAATCTGCAGTAACTGACCTCAGAAAGGACCAGCATGAAAAACATGAATAAACCTGTTATCCCCGATATCTAGGGATAACTAGGAGATCATGTCTCGAGGCCCACATGGTCCTAGACATGGAGTACCGAGAGCGGGATTTACTTGAGCATGGCCCTGGAGGGCCCATCTCTCTTCTTCTTCGTCAGATTTGTCCTGTTTCAGGGATAATTCAGGGAGATCATGTCTCGAGGCCCACATGGTCCTAGACATGGAGTACCGAGATGGGATTTACTTGGTATACTTAACCTCGATGCACCATCCTTCTTCTTCGGCCAGATTTGCAGTTCCGTCAGCAAGAAAGTAGCTCCATCACCACCGCCCCGGCCCGTGACCTGAGAGGACTCTTGTTCCATGAGGTAATTGGTCCGAGGTATCATGGTATGTGTCATATTTGATTGTTATAACCTTCTATATATATGCATCAGGTTCCTAACATTTATGATAACTGCTTGGAACTTACACAAATCCACTTGACCACCGTCGGGGTGATTGATTGGGTGGATTAGCAAGATGGTATTCAGTTAGCTTTATTAGCCACCATGATTTGTTTCACCGTCCGCCCCACCCATCTCATCATATATATCACATCCTACACCTCGCCCACATCCATCCCACTCTCCCCAGTCCGCCACAATAGATTGACCCTTGAGGTCAGCATCTTGTCTCAGGGAAGAAGGCCAAAGGCCCGTGGGGCAAAAAAAAGCAAACAAAGGATAAAAGCCATAGGAAATAAACCCAGAGATGCTCCGCCCAAGGGATCCCCAAGAAGGCAATAAAGCCTCAAGAACTAAGGACCCAAGGAAAAATGACAAAACAAGACCCAACCAAGAGGGTGGGAGGTCTCAACACGAGCCGACCCAATATGTTCATAAGTATGCATAGTGATGACATTGTTAATTATCTCTGGGTCACCTGCCAAGCAAAGGACCCTTGGGTTGCATGGCCAAGGAAAGGGGGTCTCATCACGAGCCACTTTACATTTCCTCGCCAAGATGTCGCGCAGTAATCAGCCACAAATTGCCACCAAGCTAAGCAAGTGTCCTCTGGGTTCCACCTCAGAAATAAAAAAAAAGAAAGCAAAGCAATAAAAGAAATGAGGTAATAAAGGTTAGAAAAATGCATCCATGATTTAGCATACCGGCCTCCTACAAAGGCACCTTACACAGACAACACTTGCACCTAGTCTTACTATGACTAGACATCCTAAAACCATATCACCCCATTAAACATGGTTTGAATGATCTTTTGAGGAAACTTCCATCTCTTATGGGTATTATCCCAATAAGTTATTCTATTTTATTTTAGCTTTCTTTGTATAGTAGATCCGTGGTAATATCTTTGAGCTCTTAGGATATGTTAGGGATTTCATGCATATATTTGATAACTTTAATACAGCCACATTTACTATGATCTCTAGGACAATGGTTCATGGAGGGAAGGAGCTTTGATGTGTGTGTGACTATACCCCAGATAAGTACCAGAGGGACTAATACACATGGGGAGATGATTAGCTTCTGACTCTCCATAATGAAGATCCCATCATATGGTTGCTTGGATGGCGTAGGCGTGACAACGCCATGATGAGCCTCATGAAGAAGACGTAAGGACAACCCTCACCGTATACCAACAAGGGCAGATTTGACCTAGGGGGATCAACCCCTACATATGGAGAATGGCTTTGATGGACAAGACGCCACCTAAGGCAAGGTTAACAGATTGGAGGATGTGGCAGTGTGCTGGACTATTTGGCACATGTGGCAGTTTGCAAGAGCCCAAAGAGGGCTAACATCTTGCTTCTCTGATGCTAATGATGCCCTCGAAGGGCCAAGTTCCAACGTCTCCCTCAGAGGGGGTCTGACGTCTCTTTTATTCATAGTTTGACTTTTACTTAATGAGACAACAATGTAATAATGTTAAGTCAACCTTGTCAGCTATTTTAATGACATTTTGTAATTTTAGGTCATTTGGATGATATATATCGAGGACGTTGAGCCTCATTTTGATACAATATAACTCACTCTCTCTTTGGGAGAGACTTCTTTGAAGGTCTTTTTCATATCGTTCTTGAGTTGAGGCTTACACTTGAAGGATTTGATGGTATGTATATGGTAATACCATTGGAAGGTGTTACAACCAGTTGATAAGCTCATCTTGGATTTGTAAGCGTTTTTCTCATACAAAACTTCTTGGATTGAAATTTCTGTTGTAGTTTAAAATTCTTACACGCATGGTTACATTGTTATTTTATGTTTAATCATTGGAAACCCTAGGAAGCACACAAGTAGGTCCTGCTTCATGTCCCCATGATAAAGACTCTCTGTGTTTTAGCCATTTGATTAAGAAGAACCTAGCCTAGCCATTGCTACACTAGTTCCTCTTTTCTTGAGTTGTTTGAACATAAATTGAAGAAAGAAGACGCCCTAGGCTCACTAATTTTACACCTAGGGTTTGACTCTTAGGGTTTGAAAATGTCTCAAACAACACTTTTCAGCCATAGATTTTATGTTTCAGCTAGCCGCTTTTACAAGGCCAAAGAGTCTCTAAGGGAAAGAGGGAGGAGCATGAGGCCTAGCTTTAGCTACACAACCGTATGAGCCCCTTAGGGGTTGGATTTGGTGGCCCTGCCATTGTTAATTCACAAACCTAACTCTCCCTCACCTAGGGTTTTAAATATTTCCAAGCCTTAACCCTCCTGACCCACACAGCACCAGTCCAAAGCCGCAAACGCTTGAGCTTCTCTCCTGCCAAAACAATCTCTTCAAACACCTTGAACTGGAAACCCAACCAACCCCAAATGCATCTTTTACTCAACCCCAACCAGCTGGATGACCCTCATTCCTTTTAACCTTGTTTAGCACAAAGTTGCAATGAAGTCACCCATTTACAGACACACAAGGTTGAGTAATTTACTACAAAAGCCAAAACGTCCACTTCATTGTTCAGCCAAATCTTAACCCTAACCCTAAGATGACGCCATGCCTATTCTGAACTCTTCATATTTAAACATCAGGAGATTGTCATCCTTTTTGATAGACTTTGAGTTTTTGATCATTTTCATAAGCTTAATCAAGAAAACGCTTTTTCATTGTCTACCAAAACTAACCTAGTAGAATCGCTTCTGACGCCACCTCTCTAGTAAGCATATGACGCTAAAGAATATTATATATGTGAGCAGATTTGTGGATATTTAATGCATTAAGACAATTATAAGGATTGATTTTGTACATTGAATGCTCTATCATTTGTATTTATTGAGGAAGTAACATTATAAATCTTAGCTTTAATTGCAATCATTGACTTCGTCAATAATTACTTTCATTCATGCTCATGTGTATATATTAAAGATAGTCATTAACAATTTGAAGTACTAACCACTGCTGCACATTTTAGTTTTATCATTGCCTTGTCTCGCAAACAGGTGCCTTTTCAGTGGAATACCTCCATCTTTGACTATCTCTTTTGGCAGTAATCTGTGAAAGGAAAACCCTCATCTTTATCCTTTAAACCTTAAGACCTTTCAGAACCCCAGATTACTAGGGACGTCTCCCTTGGGATTGGCCACCCTAAATAGAAAGAGCTCCCCATCGAGGTGACAGTGGGTCGGGAAGCTCTTGTTACGCCAGTTTGAGTCTTACCTCCAAGCTACTAAACTTACCCTACAAACTGTGCGATAACAAAACCAAAATTCATTAGGAGAATTATTTTGGCGTGATGTCAAATGAACCACATACATACCCACATATTTCAATATTTATTATGACGAACAAAACACCTTCAGCTGAACCGTATGAGTAATTTATATAATGAACTGAATTGAGCTGAATTATTTGGCGCAATTGAATCATGTCCAAAGTTTCAAATGTTTTATCTCAATTCAGCCAAATTTGGTAACTAGACCTTGGATATCACATAAGTTTGCATAAATAAAGGTTTAAATGTTAGGTTAGCCTTCAACCTATGTTCCTAAGTAACTACATAGCATCCATAAAGTCATACAAATAGCCATTGATGCCAAAGTTAATGAACTTATATTCCACAAAACAAGGCTTCGACAAGCAAGCATTAAGTAATGAAACCTTAATAAGAACACCACTAGCCTCTAGAAGATCTAAGAGAAAGGTTTATGCGTGGGTTTGTCAATTTGGCAACCATGCCATAATAACTTATGTTACCTTTGTCAGTAGCCAACACAAGTATTCAAAGTTCAATCTAATCAATCAGACATGTTCTTACCAAAACAAGACAATGGTATAGGTATAAATGAGTATCAAGTGAAATCCTAGGCCCCTTTCCATGCAAGGAGATCAAATATCTACCCCTTGTCTAAAAGAGGACAACATAAAAATATCAAGCTGGCCAAGGCCATCTTGCAAGAAAATGCACAGGTTGCCCAAATACCAAGACATCCCACCAACCCAACCAGTAACACAAAAGCTTGAAGTAATCAACTATGTTCCCTATATTACAAACAAGATCTTTCTTGACAATCCCACTAACCAAGTTGGCTATGGATTCACTTAGAACATGCAGAAATGCATACAAATTACCACCTAGCTTTGGTCATGCAAATGTAACACACCTATCATTACCTTTCCTTGGATAGGGAGTGTAGAAATGAAATTCCTCTATTAAGTACTTAATTATAGCAACAGAAATAAACTTTTAGGAAGTAATTATTCATCGTAGCAGAACTCTGAGACCCATGATTCTAAATGCATATCTAAGAACTTAAAGCATCACAAGTAAATTAAAGTCATAGATCTAACACTAAAACTCAAACCATAATCACATCATGAAACACAATAGTTATCTTGCAATAAAGAAGCCAACTAATTGCCTAAGGAAGATTCACCACCCACCGTATACTCTTCCTCAAGCAAAGCCCCCTCCAAACTGAGAGCCGGAGTGTCACAAAGTCAAATCTCAAAATCTCTCTTAAGGGTCATGAGATGCACGAAGCAAAATACTGACAAAGTCACAAAACATATCACTCATATCACAAATACCACAAATTCGGGGAAAATGCTAAACGAAGCCAACGAACCCTATTGGGTCTGACCAAATAAAAGCAGAACAACAACGACACAATCTATCAGCATGAGGACATTCCTACCAACAATATTAGGCACCCCCTATCAGCAACTACCTAAGCAGGGTTAGCTCCCTCCCTGCTGGCCATTGCTTCATCAAATATTGAGACAACTAGAGTCCTTGACATCTGCAACCAGTGTGTTAGAGTTATAAAAAACAGAGATCCGGACTAGCACCTACTACTGTAAAGAAGCCTCTACTACCATCCTATGCCATTCAAACTCCACATGAATGGAAGAACCAATAGCCTGCAATTCCAACACTCAATAGCCTGCAATTCCAACACTAATGGCAAAGATGGTATCGAATTCTACTTTAGTTGATAATCTACTAGCCTCAGCATTAGCCCGAGCAAAACAAGAAGCCCTCATTGGCATCAAGTTTTTTCGTGTGTAACGTACCCAACATCCAGCTGGGAAAGCATTACGTGAGAAAACTCATTTAAACTAAGATTTTCTACTTAATTAATTCGTGTAGCTTACCAGCTACAGATCACACACAAATTTAACCATGTTGGCTGGTACCACAGTTCTAAATGCATCTAGTAGCATATATTAAACATGAATGCAACTGTTCAGGCCAACAAAAAATGCACAGCATTCATCTACATCATTTACACAGTGGAATAATCATAAATAACACAACAGAAACACTTATCTGTTAACAGTTATCCAACTGGCTGCATACAAAGGATGAACCTCCCAGCCATAGGCACTGCTGATCATTTTCTCTCATCAGCAAGACACCCCCGAGCTGAGGCTATGAGTCCACAAGGAGACCCGACCCACTGGTTGTCCACTATCCACACATAGCCATCCAAACCCAAGTTCTATTCTCACAGCAGTTCCAAACCTTCAGCTTTCTCTTTTCCCCACAACCTGCACTACCCAAGGAATGTACCCCTTCACTGCTCACAGTCCCTCGGGCTGTACCATTCGTTTATCAAGGCCCCTAGTGCATTTAGTTGGCTAGGAATCACTCAGCTAGGAACTCTAGGAACTCTCAGTTGCTTCATGATTTCTCTTAGCAGCTTTCACAAGGCTCCGAGTCATTTCCTCCACAGAAAAATCGCACCATGGGCTCACGGCCCAATTTACAAGCACACAGGCCTCTCTCTCAGCATAAAATCACAGCCAAACAATGGCTACCTTCGAGTATACCATAGCTGATTTTCTTCCCAGCCCTCTACTCCTCCTTTGCTGCCCCAAAAACTACATGTAAAAATTGTTCTCTCTACAAAGACGTGACTGTCCAAAAAACTGCCCCCTTGGCCATACGAATTTAGCCTCCTTGCTTGCTTGCTTGCTTGACCTTACTTACACTTTTCCCAAAGATGATTGTACCTCAGCCCTTACTCTCCAATAACTATGGGATGTGACCACTCACACCCACCCTCTTACATGAGTTAAATGATTGGCTTCTCATACACTCAATCAGAAAAATAGAAGGTAATACATAATGACAATAATTCAGGAATGTGGGTTGGATTAATACCCATGAGTAATTCCCCATTGGACCCCTCTCTCCCTTGTGGAATCATAGCCCCCCGTCGTTCTTCATTCCTTTCGTATTGCAGCCAGAAATTTCTATTTTTATTAGTTATTTCAATGCTCACAATATACCATTTGGCCTTAGGCCACATTAAACCAATATGGGCTCTTCGTCCAAACTCATCGGCTCACCAACCTAAATCACATTTTCACAATTACATTATAATTCGTAGGGATAAAAACTGGGGATGTTACAGTGTGCTTTGGGAGAATAACTAGTTAGCGGATGGCTTGGTTCTACTAGCCTTAGTGTTAGCCCTGTTATCCCCATTTTGTGGATAACTAAGGAGATTACGTCTCGACTCTCGAGGCCCTCAGGTTGCAGATATGGAGTGTCGAGAGACCACATGACCAACAGTATCCTTTTTTGCACAACTAGAGACCCGCATCGCCACCACGGTGACTCAACACTTGGTCATCGTCCACACCGGCTTGCCACCACGAGTCACCTGGGTCTTGCTCCATGCGGTACAAGTCAGGTATGATGGTGGGTATCATTTTAATATTTGAGGCATTCAAGCTTGTGTATCAGAGGTTATTTTTTATTATGAGTCATTTTCTTTGGAAACTTGCCTTTTACCTTGTTTAAATGTTGGTGGTTGACTTGGGCACTCAAGTAGATGGTCCCCCTTAGGATGGGGTGTTTCTGGGAGCTTCCTTTGATGAGTCATCATACCACTCCCTACCATACTTACCACTTTCCATCACTTTTTCCCCTCATGTCACCATCTCTTGGGATTTTGGGGTAGACTACCCCTAGAAGGGACCATTCCTCATTTCATGGGAAGAAGAGGCTAAATGCCTAGAGGGGAGTTAGTTGGCAAAAGATAAAAACCTAATAAAAGAACCTTCCAGATGCTTCGCCTAGGGGATCTCGAGAAAGCAGTGAAAAGCTTCTCCGCCAGAAATTAAGGACCCCGTGAAAAGAATAAATAAAAACGCTTGAAGGATCAGTTGAGGATAGGGGGTCTCATCACGACCCAGCCTATCACGACTATGGGTATCTAATGGTATGACATTATCATTTCAGGCCACCACACCAGGGTAATGGCTCTCAGTTGCATGGCTGAGGGAAAGGGGATCTCATCACGAGACAGCCTTCTCATTTCCGTGAAAGTACTTGTGGGTGACATTGTCGATATTTGGTCATCACGCCAAGGCAGTGGCCTCCAATTCACCCTATGGTATATTGAAAGAAAATACAAAGAAAGAAAGATAAAAGGCAATTGATGGGCTTGGAAAAAAATGCATTATGGACGAAGGTGCAGCACACCCTCCACAAAGGCATCCATAAATGGAATACTATGGACCCTTGCATGTCATAAACCCCATGCCCATTGAGTACTTCCCCCATCCATTCCACTTCATTCACATGACTTAAGATAGGCTTGTTCCTAGACATAGGGGTTTTGATCCATTGAAAAGAGTACCATGCCAACCCTCCCACAACCAAACTTGGCAAATTGTTTAGTTTCTTAAGCACATGTTTGTATGATGTAGTCCTGGTATATACATGCTTTGATGGCTCTTTCATTGACTTGATTCACTCATCATGATGCTTTGACTTGAGATCCTTGGAGGGCATGCCCATTTGTCTTATAGGTATAAGTTGGTGGCCATTTTGGAAGAATAAGCCTAGCTTGGGCTTCCATGAGGGCAAGCGGCCCACAGGATGGATGACATAGGCCCACATGCAAAACGACATAGAGATGCTTTCGGAGGCCTAGGAGACCGCTAGATAGACATAGCCCACCCTTTGCATGCCAAACAACTTGCCCAGAAGGGGCAAGTCGTCACTCCCTAGGGGCTTGACGTCACATTTGAGGGACATATGGTGGTTGATGATGAATCAAAGCATGACACATGGCATTTTGAGGTGGAGATGCTCCGGATGATTGCCACATGGCCTTTCCAGGCCCTACTTTGCAGCCCATCTCCAATGACTTGCTCAATTTTCCAAAACGTCCTCCTTCAAGGGATGATGTCACCTTTGTTTTAGGGTTTTCTTTGTGCAAAAGTGAAATTAAAAATAATTTTTAAATATTATCTTTGTAAAGGGGCAAGATTAGGGTTGTTGACCCCTAATCTTGTGGTTTACCCTAGTATTATGTGGACAAACTATTTTGGAAACATTTTGTATAAATAGAGATCATAAGATCTCATTTTAGAAGACATAACTCTCCATTGTGAGAGGTTATTGGACTGAAATTTTCGCTAGCTGTGAGCATTCTCTCTCTCTCTTTGCACTTGTCTAGGTTTTTCTTGGCTATTGGTGGAAAAGTGATGCGTTGGGCTTGGAATCTCTTTCACTTGCATGTGGATGGTCTAAATCTTAGAGATAAGGGTTTGTTCAATGCTATTTATGAATTTGGTAAGAGAAATCTGCATTTAATGTCTAGTTATCTTGCTTTAAATCCTATAATTTGTCACTTGTCAAACCCTTGGGAGAAGTATAAGGGCATACACCCTCCCCAAGGTATTTTCATTTGCTTGTTATGAAGAAGATTATTATGCACAAGTTGCCTTGGAGAATTACAAGGGCGTACACCCTCCAAGGTATTCTTGTTTTGGTTTGTAAAACCCTAGGAATTACAAGGGCGTACACCCCTAAGGCATTGCAAGTCACATCTTTTATCCAAGCTTAACTTTTTAAGGTCTATTGTTGTTCAAGGTGTTTTTGCCAAGAGAAATACAAGGGCGTATACCCTCTTAGCATGACCCTAAGAAGTCTAGCTATACTTGGGAACTACAAGGGCATACACCCCCAAGGCTTTAGCTAAGCTTCTTCATCTCTTTGACCCCACTGCCCAATAGTTTAAGGCACTAATCAATTTCAACTTGCATTGGAGATACAAAAAAATTGCCTCGACAAACGTGAAATTTCAACATTTGCAAGCTTTCTCTTTTGGATAGTGATCTTGATGCCTTGGGGATTTTTCCTCCCTTAAGGCGTCCCATTTCTTCCATGATTTCTCATTGTTGTACTAACTTGTTTTCTACAGCCATAAGGCTGCAGAAAATCACTAACCCTAGGTGTTAATATCTCCCTAGCTAGCCCCTAACTTTCCTCCAATTTTCAGCCACTAAGTCTCCTAGCTAGGGTGCACTTTTTGGTCTACCTAGCACTAGCATCTGACCACTAACATTGCTTATAATTGTCCTAGTTAGCTACAGCCATAGGTCTGCAATTTTCTGCAGAAAATTTAGACTTGTTACAGCCCTAAACCATTGACCAATTACTAGCCTAAACCTAGCTATTTGCCAACCTAACTCACCTACTAACTAGCTAGTCAATCTAACATCTCAAAGTAGCTTTAGTGTAACATTTATAGTTGATTTATTAATTTGTATGTTGTTGTATTTTAGAGACAGCAAGATTAACTTGCTGATCCATTACTATACTTGGTTGGAAAAGTGTCTTTTCTTGTGTCTTGGGCAGGTACAAGTGCACCGGCAACTATCTCTCTACTCGGTATCCATTTACCTCTCTTCACTTACCATTTTCAACCAATCTTTTCTTCCATCACTTGAACTTCTGGGGAACTTTTCCTTACACTTCCCTTCATCCTTCTCATTCCCCCTAGGGTCATCGAGATCGCCTCCCTAGAGTGACCTAGTCACCCTTGAAGCATGGTACCTACATCAAGGTGACATTGGTTGTAGGATTCCCAAGCTGTAGCAGTTGCTTTTGTGGTTGGGTCGGGCTTTGCCCAACCTACAACTTGTGCTATAACATTTTGGCGTCGTTGTCGGGGAGGATTTTGAATCCTCTTCGTGCCCTAAACGACACTTTTGGCAAGTCTCTTTCCCAAAGCCTTCACCCCGAGCTTGCCTGGCAACTCCACTCACAAAACCTACCCATTTTCCTTTGACAAACCTTCTTCAAAGTTTGTCTGACGACTCCACCATTTCCCAAACCCACCTTTCCATTACTTACCTTTCCCCTGCTCTCCCCTTTCATCCTTTGATAAGCCTTGCTCTCCCTCGGAAACTCCTTTGAGTTATTCTTCTAGTCGATGGGACTATGGCAACTTGGAATCAACCAAGACCCCACCATCTCTCATGGAAGGAAATTTTGCAAATGGAAAGGAAAAAAGTTGTGAATGAAGCCGCTAAAGAGCTAATGAATAAAGTAAAAAAGATGCTTGAAGAACATGCTTATGAAGAAAGCTTCCAAGAAGATCCTAATGAAGCTTATCACGTTGAAGATTCTGAGGAGGCATTTAATGATGATGAAGTGCTTTCACTTAATGACCCAGATGAAGACATCCAAGTCCCTATTCGTCCTAAACATGAAGAAGAGAATACTATGAGTTATGACCCTTTTGAGGATCTTGATGACAGCCTGTTCCATGATCCTGGAAGTGAAGGAGCACTAGAAGAGCCCTCAGATACAGTTGATCAGCATATTGACACTTTCATACAGATTGGAAAACATGGATGGGACATGGGACTTTTAACCTTTGACGGAGATCCCACTTACGACGTTGAGGGTAGCCCTCAAACAAAGGATTGGTCTCTGTGCATATATGACTCAAATGTTTGGGATGGTGATGGTGACATGATCACAGATTTGCTCGATCCATTTGAGAATGACTTGTCACAGCATCTTCGGGGTGATGCATATTTTTTCTATGAGGATTTTCAGACATCTTCGCCCTTGATTTGGGAAAAGTACCAAGACATAGTCGTCCGGGGGAAATTAGAGCTTCACTCTACGAAGAGGAAGTTTTGTCATCTTGGGGATTCTCACGAGGATTCGCAGACAAAGAGGCAGCGTTTTTCTTCTTCTAGACCTGAGCCGGTCCCATACCTCATTTTTTCCCCTCGAATGAAGCATGGGGTCTTCTTGAGTTATTGTTAGATTTTAGGGTAAAAGTGCAGAACAGTAGTAACTTTTAAATTTCAATGACTAAAACAGTAGTATCTGTGAAGGACAACAATACATATATACAAAGAACTATGTTCTAACATGAATGCAAGCTCAGATCTAATGTAACAGTAGTTAGATCTGATATACACAATAGTAGATCTATATGTTTTAACCAAGATCTCAGATCCAAAACTCTGATTAATCATTCTCAATAAACATATCTTATTAGATCTATACAAAGCTTACTATGTTAAACAATTCTGTAAACAGATCAGATCCAAATCAAAAGAAGATAAGTAGGAAGCAAGACTTACTTGGCACAGCAGCCTTACCTCTGACGTAAGAACAATAGCACTAAGAGATGTAGAACCCTTTTGTTATGCTCAGACAAAGGTTCAGTTCAATAGATCTACCATAGATCTCTTGCCAAAGTATGAAGGAATTTTCTTGCCACAAAAAGGTACTAGAAACCCTCACAAGATCAAACCCTCAACCAGATGAAAAACATCAAACCCTTTTCACAAGAAGACAGTATCAAAGGATTTC
>SNQJ01S0040395.1:55805-77289 GCA_010110895.2 Picea sitchensis
TACATTTTATTTCAAGTTTGATCTAAAGAAGAAGGAAATCGCTAGGGCCTAGGGTTACCTACTTTCTAGCATTTTTTCCTTCTAGGGTTTTAGATGTTGAGGCCTTAGGTTACTAACACCTCAATCATCTTCCCCTTCCTTTATTTCATCTATTATCATTTGTTGTTTCCCCCTGAGAATTGTCGCTGAAAACATTGACTCCATTTACCCTAAAAGGCACTAGTTCACACCTTGCAAGTGATTGATTGACCAAACAAACTCTTAAACCATCTACCTTAAGACTTTTACAAACTATTTCTAACTTTAGATCAGACTAACTTACTAACTAATTTGCTTATGTTGCAAAAGATTGCTACATCCATCTATAACAGCAGCAAATTCATCTTAAAAGCAAGATTTAAAGCTGATTATACATTACTATCATTGCTTCTGACAATTACTATCATTTTGTCAAGTTTGTGTTATCATTTCTTGTCATTTTTGAAGCTTTATTGAGGCATAATTGTGAAGCTATTGTCAAATATATATTGTTGTTATAAATACTTCTATTGCTTCAGCTTTTACATCAGCTTGTTCATTTTATCAAAAGTATACAGTTTTATGAAGCACTAACATCATATGGTACTTGCAAATAGCATCTTTTCTTGTTGTCTTGTTCTGGGCAGGTACACTTAAATATTATTTTGATTCATCTCATTTAAACCCTTGGAACTTTTGATCAAAGTGACCTGTGAGAGGGGTGGGATTTTCTTAATACTTTGCCTTAGCCTTGGACGTCTCCCCTGGGGTACCACTCATAAATAGAAAGAGGTGTCTTATTAAGGTGACAGTGATAGGACATCCTCCTTGTTACACCAATTTAGTATCCACTTGCCTTTGGCTTTGGGCAAGTACAAATTGCGCAATAAAGGCACCCATAAATGAGATACTATGGACCCTTGCATGTCATGAACCCCATGCCCATTGAGTACTTCCCCCATCCATTCCACTTCATTCACATGACTTAAGATAGGGTTGTTCCTAGACTTAGGGGTTTTGATCCATTGAAAAGAGTACCATGCCAACCCTCCCACAACCAAACTTGGCAAAACATCTAGTTTCCTAAGCACATGTTTGTATGATGTAGTCCTAGTATACATGCTTTGATGGCTCTTTTATTGACTTGATTCACTCATCATGATGCTTTGATTCACTCATCATGATGCTTTGACTTGAGATCCTTGGAGGGCGTGCCCATTTGTCTTACAGGTACAGGTTGGTGGTCGTTTAGAAAGAATAAGCACAGCTTGGGCTTCCATGAGGGCAAGCAGCCCATAAGATGGACGACATAGGCCCACATGCCAAACGACAGAGAGATGCTTTCATAGGCCTAGGAGACAGCTGGATAGACATAGCCCACCCTTTGCATGCCAAACAACTTGCCCAAAAGGGGCAAGAGGTCACTCCCTAGGGGCTTGACGTCACATTTGAGGGACATATGGTGGTTGATGATGAATCAAAGCATGACACATGGCATTTTGAGGTGGAGAGACTCCGAATGATTGCCACATGGCCTTTGGAGGCCCTACTTTGCAGCCCAACTCTAACGACTTGCTCAATTTGCCAAAACGTCCTCCTTCAAGGGATGACGTCACCTTTGTTTTAGGGTTTTCTTTGTGCAAAAGTGAAATTAAAAATAATTTTTAAATATTATCTTTTTAAAGGGGCAAGATTAGGGTTGTTGACCCCTAATCTTGTGGTTTACCCTAGTATTATGTGGACAAACTATTTTGGAAACTTTTTGTATAAATAGAGATCATAAGATCTCGTTTTAGAAGACATAACTCTCCATTGCGAGAGGCTATTGGACTGAAATTTTCACTAGCTATGAGCATTCTCTCTCTCTCTCTTTGCACTTGTCTTGGTTTTTCTTGGCTATTGGTTGAAAAGTGATGTGCTAGGCTTGGAATCTCTTTCTCTTGCATGTGGATGGTCTAAATCTTGGATATAAGGGTTTGTTCAATGCTATTTATGAATTTGGTAAGAGAAATCTGCATTTATTGTCTAGTTATCTGCTTTAAATTCTATAATTTGTCACTTGTCAAACCCTTGGGAGAAGTATAAGGGCATACACCCTCCCCAAGGTATTTTCATTTGCTTGTTTTGAAGGAGATTATTATGCACTAGTTGCCTTGGAGAATTACAAGGGCGTACACCCTCCAAGGTATTCTTGTTTTGGTTTGCAAAACCCTAGGAATTACAAGGGCGTACACCCCTAGGGCATTGCAAGTCAAATCTTTTATCCAAGCTTAACTTTTGTAAGGTCTATTGTTGTTCAAGGTGTTTTTGCCAAGAGAAATAAAAGGGTGTATACCGTCTTGGCATGACCCTAAGAAGTCTAGCTATACTTGGGAACTACAAGGGCGTACACCCCCAAGGCTTTAGCTAAGCTTCTTCATCTCTTTGACCCCATTGCCCAATAGTTTAAGGCACTAATCAATTTCAAGTTGCATTGGAGATACAAAACAATTTCCTTGACAAACGTGAAAATTCAACCTTTGCAAGCTTTCTCTTTTGGATAGTGATCTTGATGCCTTGGGGATTTTTCCTCCCTTAGGGCATCCCTTTTCTTCCATGATTTCTCATTGCTGTACTAACTTGTTTTCTACAGCCATAAGGCTGCATAGAATTCCATCTTGGAGAATTATTAAAGTTGACCAAGTCCCCAATAAAATACAACAAAGTGGGTAAGTGATCAATTTTGACTAAGTCAGCCAAAATAGAAATGTATAAATATAATACATGTCCACACATGTTTACTAGACCAAGTCTCGTCATTTTTAGTCGTGCTAAAGGCTGAGGAAGGCTTGTCGCAATGTAGAGGCATATATTTACGCAAACCAACAGTGCCAACTAAAAAAATATGAAGTCTTCCACTGTGAGATTAAACATCTCCTAATATTTTTCAATTTGAATTCACAAAAGACTCAAACATAACATCGTGCTTACTGGGCACCCACATTCTCATCATGGCATGGAAGGTCTGCACCAAACACTTCAGAACTCTCAATCACCACAGTTCATCCTCATTGGACTCTCCATCTAATAAGGATGGTTTGAATCAATGTTGTAGGACTTTCCAACTAATCAGCATGTCAAACATGAAACGAGTACTCACAAGAACCAATGGTAGTGGTGATGAATTATTATATCTTCAGTGATTTCCAAAAGTTCTATAAGGCGAAAAACATAAAATGGCAGCAATTTCTGGTTCACTTCGCAGCAGAAATGGGTAGCAAAAAGAGAGAAATGCACGATGCTTCAGATCACTAGGTGCAAATTGAAAGGTACGTGTTGGATCATTAGTAATAAGAAATTTGTGCAGTAGGATTTCACTTCCATGTTTTCTTTGTCAATGTTCAACAACAGCCTGGCATTCAAGGGTTCAAACAAAGGCTAGAATTAAGAATTGCAAGATCGATTTCCAAGATATACTCATTCTTATTATCATTGGTGCAAAGAAACCGTGGTCAATTATAATCTATGTATGGCCTATGTCACAGTTCTTATACCTAGATACATTCTGCCATTTGCCATTGTAGGACATCTGTGCATTCACATTATAAATGGTTAGTAATTGGAATTTGATTCATGTTTGGAAAATGACATTTGCCTATATATGAAATCAATTCCATTTTTGACATATTTGTGACATGGGTAAAAGTTTAATAAGCAGTCTTCGCTTATTCGAGGTACAAGGTCCATCCCAGAATCATCATTGGCACATACACTAAAGTTCAAATATTCAGGGAAAAGCACAGACCAGTGTTGCAATCAAGCACCCCTCCCCCTCCCACACCCACTCCCAAAGTGTGCTTGGATGGAAGCGAGTATTAAGCCCTTCAAGAAGCACACTCCTGAAAACACACCTGTTTTGGGACTGTTGTGAGGAGCACACTCCCCACCTCAAATGAAATGCTTCCTAGAGGATTTGGAATGTTATTTAAGTATTAACATTAAATTCTTAAATTTAATTTTGACGTTTACCTTGTAACTTATACTTTATTACTGTTGATGTGTACCTTATACTTTATTTTCATTAACTTAAATTTTTATGATTAAAAGTTAAAAGTGAAAGCCCCATTTCAGGGTGTTTGGTAATGGACTCAGACCCATAGGACCTCACATAGAAAAAGTGGAAATTTAAGTGTTCTCCACTTTTCAGCAGACTTATCAGTTTTTTAGCATTTCAAAATTTCAACATTTTGTAAAATAGAATAATGCAAACCTTTCTCAAATACAACCCTGAGTTAAGCAAGGTCGGATTATGAGATCAAAACTTAAGGTTTGAACTCTTGTAAAGAAAAATCAAGAAAATGCCTAAGGAACATGTGCTAGTAATGAGCTTAGCTACCTTGGTACTACACAGGGTTCAGCTTAACAGGTGCATTGTCTAGGTTGGCTACTCAGCCATGTACACCAACAGCCCAAGATAAAACAATATGCCTTTGAAACAAATTGAACCAAGGAGGTGGAACTCAGTAGGTGAGTAATAGAAGTTACATATCCTTTCAAGAGAAAAAATTATTCTGAAATTTCCACATAAGTAGGAGGTCCACAACCACGGCAAGGTCATATAGCTCGTGGTAGTGCCCATCCCAATGTTCATCAAGGTACACTCAGTATTAGATCACAGGAACTTGGAACAGAAGTTGCTTGTGGCAAGAAGACAGCCAAGTAGATAGTAGAAATAGAATAATGAATTGTTTCTCTTTTTTCATTTCTTAACTTGTCGTGGACTTTATTACTTTAGCTCACTTTAGTGTTTTCAGTTTCTAATATCCTTTTTATAAATTGAGCACATGGCCTATTTTGTGAACAATATATGACAGTTGACTGCATATTATAACTCTTTGGCCATGATGTTAGATGGCCTATTCCATTTCATGGTTTATGTTATCTGTTAGAAGTTGACAACGGAGATTAACAGTTATCTTTTGAAACTCGATGTTATGATTGATGTTATAATTTATAACAGCAAGATGGTTGACTCGTGTTATTTGTAATCTAAACGGATAATGCTCTAACTAGTAATGACTAATCTACTATGGATTACATTTCTAGCTTCTTAAAATTGTAGTGTTTGTCTACAAGTAGCACAAAATCTATGTTTTTATATTTTCTGAAACTAATTTGGCATTCTACAAGTTTTTTTGAATATATATTATATCAAAAAAACTCCTGGGCTTTTTGGGGAATTAGCACTGTGTCACTCCTGCTACCAGTACAGACTGTACCTAAGGCATGCTAGACTAATTGGGCATGCACATGTTCACTAAATGATTGGATTGTATTTACTGTGATTTGCAGTACCACACCCCTGTAAAGCCCCTATGATAATTGCAAGTAGGAGCACAAATTGGAAAATTCCCTGTAAAGACCCTATGATAATTGAAAGTAGGAGCACAGATTGGCAAATTCCACTTGTTCAACACTGGCATTTGTGTCAAAGTTCCTATATTGCAGAAATCTCCACCCAAGGGAACCTTTCCATATTCAAAGTATTTCACTATGTGAAGCTCCTTAGTATTGCATAAGTGTAGTTTATAACCAGCCAACTAGTTTGGCCCTATTTTCAGTGACCATCTAAAAGCACGTCTAGGTTCTCACTCACTGATGCCCAAACCCCCCCTAACATTTCCTAGCTTTCATTGTTGTTGTTTAACGGTTTTTTTTTTTCTTTTAACCAGAGTTATCTACGATGCTTTCCAATAAAACTTTAAATGTCAACTCATGCATCCCCACATAGAGCAAATGCCAGTGTACTTTATTACAACAATTACAAAGAGACAAGTAGTAGCAACCAAATAAGGCATTGACTAAAATTTTCAGTCCCAGCAGACAATGAAACTCAATGAAAAATTTATTTGGAGAAAAACATATTTATTTCTAAAACCATTATACTATTTATTGGATCTAACTACCTACCCAAAAGGGTCTCCCACAACAAGAAAAGCTACATCAGATGTGCAAGCTTCTTCCAATATTTGTTCCATTCCTTGTTCAACCATCTCTCTGTCAGCCAAAATAACAGGCCTCCCATATAAATCTTCCTGAAGAATAAATCACACATACAAAAGTATAAGTTGTATTCCATGGTTGTAGATGAGTTAGGATAAGTCAAAATAAGAATGGCTTATACATATCGGTAAATAAAATCAACTATTTTTTAACAGATAAAATCATAGTAACAAACTGTATAACCTTTAAAGTAGGGCATTAACTATCAGAGATGAAGTAAAAAAGCAGATTTCAACCAAATTTAGCTAGACTCGTCTCAACAAAATTACTTGACAGAATGCAGTATGAAGCGACAATAAATCAGATAAATTGTAGCTTAATTTGTTAAGTGACGAGAAATGGCCATAGGTTTCATCAAAATGAACTCAAATTCATTTGACCTTAAAAAAGCTGAGCACCTGCTCTACAAAAGTTTCCGAAACTTATTTTAGAAGCAGAAATTGTTTAATGTAATTTATCCAAGCATATTATTTAGTGAGAAGTGTCCCTAAGCTCACCTCCAACATACATTTAAGAAAAAATTCAGCATGAAGTCATCATATCAGTTGCCAGACATGACATTATAGATATTTGTCTCAATATAACAGTTTGAAGCACCATTTATAATATTTACTTCAATGTATGGTTCCCTGTTTGACATAAATTTTTGTCTCAGGATAACATTTAGTCAACCCACTAAGAATACAAAATCCTAATGGTAAAGTTATATGAAGTCATAGAAGAAAGAAAGAGAACTTTTATTAATGTGAGCAAATGATCAAAATAGATCAATTGTACTGAGATGTACATCAAGCAACAACGATAAAGTGGAAGTGCCTAATGCATCTCCTGACAAAGAGCTGCACTAGTACAAGTACAGAAATTAAGACAACAATGCATAGGGGTAAACCCTAGACAATGAAGCAAGAATCATCTCCAACAGAAGGTGAAAAACAAACTCTCTTGTCGCTAGAATATTGATCAGATCACGAGGCAAACCAAAGGAGGAGCTTAAACTGCATCTATATCAGAAGAACCTGCAGCCTCATCGATCACAGTAAAACTGCAGTGTTCCTGTATTCAAAATGGAGCTACTACCGCAATTAATGATGTAATGAAAACAGAAAAGTAAGAGTAAGAGAAAATAACGAGCACAAAGCAGAGAAAATAGTGGGGGCACAGTGCACCTGCACACCCAAGGGTGGATTGCACTCAAAGTAATGGAGGAAGACTTCTCCAATAAAACATCAATAAATTGGTTGATGGCGTTGATAAAATAATAGAGTTACAAACAAGAGGGGAGAAACCTCAATTTATACTAAAATGAGACAACAATCTTAACTTAATGCTCAAGTCTAATAAAAGCGATAAGGCCCTTATTACATAAAAGTGGCTTTTTACAAATATCGAAATATGATACCATAAGGGCCTATGACTGGAACATTAATACAAAAATCATGAGCATACATACAAAATAGCTCATGTACATAGAGTCTAGAACCCAATAAATATGTGTGGTTAGGTACACAACATGCCCTCCCCATTCAAAAGTTTTGTTGAAAAGATACATCGTTTCCCAAATATAAGTCCAAACTGTGTGGTATAATAGCTCAAAAGATGCAAAAGCATGCCTTTGCATCTAGAAGAAGCATCATATTACCCAAACTTGGTAGCAGAACCAACCTTTTGGCCTCTGGAATGAATTTTGAGGAGTGCATGCAAAGAAAAGATCAGTGTAATTTATGATTAAGTCACTTGGAGAATAGAGAGCAAGATTATGTCAACCAATAGAAGTAAATTCAATATGATGTATAAAGCATGAAAGGTGAAAGGGGACTTTTTTTTTCTTTTTAGTCAATGGCTAACCAAAAGGGATGGTATCCTACATCACGTGCAAATGTGGGTGATCCTTCAAAAATGCTTTGGACTCTCAATTGGCTTTCTATTCCAGGAGGTCCCTCCATTTGATCTTGTACTCTGTAATTTGTCTTTTAATAAGGTTCCTCACATTCACCTCGAGAATGCCCTCAGGTTCTAGTATTAGCTTGCCCTATTCCATTGTTAAGGGATTTTTGTTTGGGCAACCCCACCACTGTGCCCAACTTCTTCCTTAAATAGGAAACATGGAAACTATTATAAACCATAAAATAATATAATATAATAAAACATAATCATATAAAATATAAATACTATCAATTATAATTAATTAAACTCGTAAGGGTCACAATCACAGTTACTGGATTTGCCTAGGAAAGGTGCTGAATTACCAAATCTCCAAACTGTTTCGGAGTCACCATTTTTTCGCATTTTTCATTTCAGAACAATGAAAACAGTTCGGCACGTGATGGATCCATTTCCAGTAAAAGGAAACGGATCCTTTGTAAGAAAACACCAATAAAAATGTGAAAAAACAAAGCTGCAAGGGAAAATGAAGGGTGCATGGCAGGAAAGAGGATGGAGAGGGGAGCGACGACCATAGAAGTAAACCTAAACCCTAGAAAACCAAAACCTAAACCTCCACAACATCATTTTTCATTTTCATTTGCAAACTATGAGAGGTTGAGACCTGAGATCACTAACAGTAAGACGCATTTAAAGAGCATTAGCACAGTCACAGTGACAACATAACAACAGGCTTTGGAGAGCGAATGTGGCATAGCAACACTCTCATTTGGTGGGTTTGGAGTGCAACATAAGTAGATATCTTACTTTTCAGGCCTAAAACCCTCGTTTCTATGGTTATGATTATGATTTATGTATCTATAATGTAATTTCTCAGTCCTAATTTTGACATATCTGAAATGAAAAATTGAAATTAGAATTTTGGAATCTTGTTTATGTAGGAATCTGAATTTTTGTTAACAGTTTAATAGTTTATTATTCAGAAATCAGAAATTTTAATTCAGCATTTTGTTTATGTATTATGATTCTATGAATGATGAATCCGAAACTTGAATATGAATTATCACTGTATGAAGCCATAAACAATGTAATCTCTACTTTTATATTTTTTCCAAAACTTTCTTCTCTTTCTTTTCAATATATAAGTTAAGTATATATTTATAAAAAAATTAGGGTTAGGGTGACAATTCCCTTATTCCTAATTGCGGGATGGTTGCCTCACCTGCACCAAAATCCTTTGCCAATTCCGATCACACCCACGACTCATGTAACTTTGGTCACAACCCATCTTTTCAACAATATATAACGAGATCACATTATTCAGTTGTATCTACTTGTTGACCGCCTCTTCAACTAGGAGGTCAACTCCATGTGCCATGAAGTAATGCATCATCAGATGCTAACATGTCGAAGACAGCTTGGTTCTACTAGGCATTTTTTGCCTCCAGCACAAATTTTGTAAGCGGGATTACTGCACCCCTGCGTGGGTTAATATTGTAATTAGTCTACATGGATCATGTTAGGTCAGTTGCCTTAGGGTTTCCTCATTAGGAGAGTTCCTTTCGCTAAGTGTTTTTTATCCTCGGGAGGTTAATGTGGCCTAACCAGCCGGGTTAATCTCCCTTGAGTTTCACTCCACCCAATAATTCCCTCCAGTGGCGAAGAGCGTTCTAATGAAGTTATTCTAGGTAGCTAGTGTTTTAGAATGTTGTAAATGACCATGTAAGACTACTCCATGAGGAAATTTTCGTGGAATTCCGTCGAGTTTAGTTAGGTTTTTTTTAAGGTTCGAATTAATTAATTGATTAATTAATTGGTGAATTACAGGTAATTAATGTAAAACTAGGTCCCTGGGATTTTACCAATAGAATTTATTTGTACTCAAAGAAAGCTAATGATACCCCCCTGCACCCATGGACCAAGATTCAACTTCGGTCCCGGACAAGGATTTTGCCTAGGTTGTTTGTCAGCTTAGAATTTTTGGGAAAGCGGCAATTTTAATTACCAAACCGGATACATGGGAAAGTGGCAATTTGTGTAATAATGGACCAAATCAAATGAAGTAAAAGTGATGATGAGATACTCCACCTAACCATTTCCTAACCTTCACCTGCCTTTTTAGCTTCATTTAATTAAAATTAATTTTTTGTTATTTTTCTACCATATGAGGGTACGTCCCTCTTCCCCCACGTGAGATGGATGGCTAAATTATTTTAATGGTCCCCTCCACAGCTCACGCCCTCACTTCTTCTTAGCTCTCACTTTATTTAAAATTTAACTCCCCTTCCCTCTACATCGCCTTCCGCCGAGCCTCACAACTCCGCGTGCTCATTTAAAATTATCGTCCCCCTCCATACATTCGCAGTCTCTTTTATTTGGTTGGGGGCCCCTCCTCATGAGGGAGTACGCTCTTCATCTCCTTTAATACGACAGGTTTCCATTTTAATTAGTGTAGTGCATTGGGCCTCTTTTCCACACTTACCGCATGTAGAAATTTCGAGATCCTATCAGCTGTCTTCTTTGTTTGTCTTTGACCAAGCTAAGTCTCTAAGTTTTCTGTTGTCATAAGTTTTAATTTCCTCGCATTTTACCAACTTAACCAAGCCCCGATGTTTTGTTTTACTGATTTGTTATGGTTGTACTTTATCTGTTTTAGATTATCTTGCAAGTAGTTTTTATGTTAGGGAAAATACATACATGCTTCCAAATAATAACAACACACCTAAATATCTTTGTTGAAATATGAATGGATCAGAGCTATCCAAACAGCCACTAAAATGCATGTAGACACAGGTATTTTTGGCACATAAACCACTGGATAAAACCACGAGGAAAGCCAGGTTTTGAGATATGATGTATATATGAGGTAGAGCTAATATCTTTCACAGTAAACAAAAATACAATAAAAACTGGTACAATGCTTAGCTCGGAATGAAGAAAATATCAAGCTCAAGCTGCGGATACCCAAATCTGTAGTGCAGCCCCCTCTGGCTACCCGGATGCTCCAGTCCAGCAGGGGATGCGAATGCCGATCCCTCCAAGGAATGATATAGCTGTGGCGTGATCACTATGCAAAGGCTAAAGGAAATCGATGGCTAGAAACTTCTCCGAGGGAAGCAAGCGACTGCTAAAGCCAATAAGCCTCCTCAAAGATGAAATTTTCAATAAAATAGGATGAATCTTTGCTCCAATTTCCATGAATGAATGCTAAGCTGACCTCCTCATGCTCCCTCATGCAACAAACCTCATCCATCAGAAGCCTCAAACTCCTCCTCTCACAAGCAAAGTCTCTCATGAACAATGCGCCCCTCTTTGGCCTTTGCCCCTCTTTGGAGCCGAGAATGGAAACCTAGATTTGGATGGATAGGATCATCCCAAATCAAGGTTGAGATCACTCCTCATAAATGTAATCTCAAAACCAACTTTTGGGTTAATTCCCTAAGATCCCTCATAAATGTAATCCTAAAGCCCCGCACTTTTGGGTTAAGATTCCCTAAATCAACTTATGTCCCCTCAAAATCACCAAAAGGTAATTTAATGTTCACTTTTTGCCAAAAGTGACATTATCTAACAAAGTCAAAGTACAAATAGACGTAAAGTACTAGAACAAAGTGCTAAAACCTTCCCACATGTGCTAAGAAGGAAAAACACATGGGGTGCCTCCTCGGTACTAAAACTCCAACAGCATACACTCCTTACCTCCGCGTGCTCCCTCCTCCGTCCGCCGATCCCCACTCCACGCTTTGACTTGAAACTTCTCATAAATGTGTGGATTAAGTGGGTCCCTTCTCCCCTCACTGCCTTCATCCCTTCCACCTCCTCATCCTCCGCCTCCTCTAACTCATGCTTACGTCACGTAGCTTTAGAAACCCCACGTCTTGCTTGGTAAGTTACCTTTTGCTTGGAGCATGGGCCTGGCCTTTCCACCAATCGTTTGCCTTTTGAGAGTGTGTCATCCACACTCTATCCACACTCCTTCCAAGTACTCACGCCTTTCCCTTCCTAGCTCATGTTTTTCCCTCTTGTAAATGGGATAAAAGTTCATGGAAAGTGGAAACTCCCCCATGAAGCATGGAAACTCCTCCTTTATCCCATACATGGGTTTTCTCCTTGCCTTTTTTTGTTTAACCTTTCTTGATTTATCCTCTCCAACACCTTTCTCCCAGCTTTCTCCTCACCCTAAAGCTTAGTTTCTCATTGTTTGATTTTCTCCATGAGTTGTCCCTTCCCTTGGATGTTTGACACATGTTGAAGAGAGATCCAGGGGGATCTCTTTGACCTCTCTCTTCTAACCCCAGAGTCCTCTCACTCACTCTTTCTTCAACTTTCATTATTGCGTATACTGCTAGTTTCTCTCCCACCATCCATTCTCTCTGTCTCTCTCATTCTTGCCGTATTATTTCTTCCTTGGTTTTGTTCTTGAAGGCTTGTGGCAATTAGTTGTCATAACCTCTTCCCATTGGATAATAAAAGAAGCGCTTTGGAGGATTTTGGGAAGATCTACAAGTATTTTGGATCTTACCTGGAAACATATATGAGGGTATATAATCTTTTCAATTTGATATGATGCATATATGAATGGATCACCGGTAAAGGAAGTATTTTATTTGAGTGGGTTTTGCAAAGAGTATTCTTGTGAATCTATATATGTGGTTAGCTAGATAATGTGCAAGTATTTCCTTTATTATAACCCTCCATATTATCCATTGTATACGTACTATTGTGTTGAAGGTTTTTGCGGGTTGAACCTCAAGGGTTTTATTAGATGTGCCTTGGGTAAAATTTTATTCTTTGAGACTCTCATACACACTAAGTTATTTATGTATTATTCACCTTCTCCCTCTCATTTTAGGTAGCTAACTTGCTTAGATGGGTCACCTAAAGTCTTTAAATTATCTGGTTCTTGTATTACTTGCGAAATCTTTGCCTCCAAAATGAATTTCGCAACATTCGAGGTGTGTTGCGGCTCAAATCAGCAAGCAATAGCAAGCTATTGCTTGCTGAGTCTAGCCAGGACAAGGGGGCACTCCGCCCATTTTCATGCACAACACACCCTCAAGCAACTCCTCTCATAGTGGTAAACGCTTATCTCTTCTTTTTATATTCTAAATCACTGTAAAGAAGTGGCTTGCATTCTTTCCCTTTCTGTCTTATTTTCGCCAGCTCTAGATTAGATCTCTTCGTTTATTTTTCATGCTTGGTTTAACTAGATTAGTTGTGATTTCACATACGTGGAAATAATCTAGAGTAGATCTCATAACATATGCTAACTTAGAGCCCGTGGAGGCATCGTGGATATTTTGCTTCAAGTTTATCTCATGCGGTCTTTAATTTCGTAAACATATCACACATTCATGTGCTAATCGGTTAATTAATTTTTTGATTCTGTCTTTCACTTTACATACAGTATTTGTTTCTTAAGTTTTCATCTTATGTACATGCATTCAAGTATCGATATCTTAAGGGCTTAAACAATCTTTTACAATTCCGCAAGTTACTTTCGGTTCTCATACTTCACATTTGCAATATAACAATTTAAGAACTCGTTTGGCAACTTTTTTGTTTAAGGGCTTCAGCCTTCACGTTTTTCAGTTTTCAATACTTTGGCAGCTTTGTTGAGCAAGCTACAAGCATCAATGCAAATCACATTATTTAGCTCTATAGATCTAAAATTCATTAATTAGACTTAATAGGACACCTTAACTCACCATCTTAGCCACTAAGGTTTTGAGGAAAGACACGGAAATTTTCGAATTACTTTCGACCTTAGAAGGTTGACACCATTGTATGAAGCGGTGACCGTTGCCCTCACTTACTTCTTGAGCATCCAACAACAACTTGGTAATAGGGGAGGAGAGTTTTGGGTTGACATCTGAATAGGGCTAAAATTAATCTCACACTTAACCACTTAATTTAATTTTAGGTCTACAACTAAACTTATCTGATTACACACTTGAAGGGATTCATTGATCTCACTATCTTTCATTTTATATTCATTTGCAAGTTAAATTATTTGTTGTGGAATTATTACTTAAATTGGTTATATCTCTTCATCTGGAACGCACTTTCAAAGCCTTCATCTTTATTTTGTTGTTCCCTTTATCTCGTGGTGTGATCCTTCAAGAGTGCGCATCCACACGGAGCATTCTCTTGATTGGGTCTTGAGTGCTTTGCGTCTCTTAGCCATTGAAAAGCAATCCAACAGAACTCCTATCTGTTGTTGGCATGCTTGGCTTCATGTGTTGATCTCTTTATCTTGTAATCTTTAATTCCTGCACATGTGAGCAAGCTTGTGAGTATATTGTATATCTTGTATCTAGTCTTAATCTGTATGTCTAATATATTCTTTTGTATCTAATCATATCTGTCTTATTGTAATACTCTATTCTTTTGTATCTAATTGTATCTGTCTTATTGTAATACTTTGTAACTTATCTTGTAACGAACTTTCCCCCTAACTTAGTTGACCCCATTGCCCAATCTTAGGCACTAGTCTTAGTTTCCCTAGGAAAAGGTCTGACTCTCATACTTAGATAGTTGCATCTTGCATTTGTTGATTGACATCTTAGGCTAGATTCCCCCTGACCTTTTAACCAATTAAAACCAACTCCTAGAACATTAAATATTAATCTCATCTAGTAACTAGGGTCTACCCCCCTTGGCTTCCCTAGGAGTTAGCCTAAACGGAAGAGGTTCAAGTCAAAGTGACAGCGTGGACTTTGAACCTAGGCATTGTGCCTCCGAGGACACACTAAGTGAGCAGGACTTAGCTCACGTTTGCAAGTGTGTATAAGGACGACAACACTACTATCGACACATTCATATCAATCATTATTCATTCTTATACAAATATATTTCAATATATATGTCTATGCTTCATGTGCATTTATTTCTGCACTTGGTATGTAAAATATTGTAACAATGAATTTACGAACCATTTGGTTCATAACAATTGGTAGCAAGGCAGGGGTGGCAGGGGCGGGAGGGGTCATTTTTTATCCCATGGGTAATATCGAGCTATGCTACACTTGGAGTCTAGGTAGAGCAACTAATAATCAAGCCAAGGAGTATGCCCTATTTCAAGGAGTCCAATTGGCCAAGGAGAGGCAGATCCAGAAGCTCATTATACTCGGAGACTCAAAGAATACAATTAGATGTTTTGTTAAAGGATCTGCGCCAAAGGATGCTCAATTGGGCGTTATCATAAGGAGAATCAGGCATATACATATGGCCATCCCCTAGGTCTCATTTCGTCATATCTCGCGGGAAAGTAATGGCCCTGTTGACAATCAAGCCAACCTAGCCACATTGGGGGCAAAAGGGACTCTTCATGTCAATAGGAGATCCTCCCACTCCACAATTTCGTAATTAATGTTGATCACATTAGAATTCACGCACATCAAACGGGTGGTGCACTCGGGCGTGTGGATGAACGTCATCGCACCAGCTCTATGCTTGCCTCCATATGCTCACTTAAGGAAGGCCCGGTATTATGTACCCTTCACATGCTCTTTTCACAGTTCCAGTGGGACATTTCAAGTAATTAATAGCAAGCTCAACTGGATGCAGGTAATGGAGATCGTATGGGAGGGCAAGGATGCAACGTTTACCGTTAATGATGAATCGGTCATCCTGGTTCCTGTTTGACATCATGTTAGCTCATCGCTGCCTGTTTGGGCATGAGAGAAATCTTTATTTGCTTCAACATAGGCACTCCATCGTGGATTTGGGCAATCGGTTCACTGACTGCAGCAAGAACATGTAAATCACAAGTTTGGGTGAAATTCCATCCGGGCGGAACAATTCAGTGCAACATACAGGGGAGGTTGTTTGGATTTGGGGGTTACGTCTGAGATCTGGGGGGCCTTGTCTGTTGAGACTTGGGTATCTTGGAAAGTGGTCCCCATGTGCTTATGAGTCTCTAAGCACAAAGGGGGAAGACTATTACCCTTGTACTTTACTTTATGATTCTAATTTCAATTTGACTTAGGAGATTTAAGTCAAAAGTGAAATATGTCACTTAAGTCATAAAGTGACAATTAATTAACAATGTGGGTTAATTAATAGACATAAAACAACTAAGGAAAGTGGGTTTCCTTAGTGAGATTTTAGGATGAGATCTCACCCATTGATCAGACTTGGCTAGATCTAATCTAGGCCATTGATATTTTAGGGTTGGCCAAAGGAGGCTAAAGAGAGGGTAAAGTGTATTATTGAGATTCATTCTTCACTTGTGAGTTTTGGAGAAGAGAGGTGGGTGCATTTCTCAAGGAGGGAGAGGGTGCACTTAACGAGGGTTTGAGTAAAACCCTTGAGAGCTTGAGGAGGAGGCTCTTGTTGCTTGGAGCTTGCATGGAGAGTATATCCATGGAGTCTTAGCCTTCATTTCTGAGAGGGAGCATTTTATATGGAGGAGGGGCGCATCTAGGAGAGGAGGCGCACTTGTATCCTTCATTTGCTCACCAGGAGAGGAGGACTTGTCACCTTGAGATGAGGTTTGTTGCATAGGGAGAGGAGAGCTAGGGCGCTTGCTTCTGTGGAGAGAGTCATTCAGTTTATGGCTCAGTTATTTTATGGTGATCATTTCTGCTAGGAGGAGGGTGCACCTGTGGAGAGGGTTGACAGCTACCTAGTAGCAGATCTGCTTGGAGGAATCGAGTTCTGACAGTTTCAGTGGAGAGGTAGCACAGGAGAGCACATTCCTATGGAGGGATTTCTTCATTGGGTCAAAGAGGAGCTAGAGCGCTTCACTTCAGTGCAGAGAGCAACAAAGGGAGAGGGCGCACCTGAGTTTGGGCACTTCTCTTTATGGATCTTGTGGCAAGGCTTGTGAGGAGCTTGCTATGTATACAGGTTTTATTGTATTGTATTACTTGTTGTATCTCTTGCTTTGATCATCATTATATAGACATATATCCCAAACTGCGTTTCCCCGGGGGGGTTTATCCAAGGTCATGTTGACCAAAAATACCTGTGTCAAATTTATGCATGTTTAGAAGTGTAGATCAGCATTTTAAAGTTAAAGATCTAGAGGTAGTGTTATGTGTTTTTAGTTATACTGCATATGCTAACATTGAGATAAGGAAACACTTGTAAGGGCACCTTAAAAGAGCACTTAACCATCAAAACATTGAGCAGAAAGTGGGATGACTGTTTGCTGTCCTAAAACAGCAAAAGAAGACGGCCATACAGTTGAAACTTAGAGCCATACTAAGGTCAAGGACAGACCTTAGGTGGCAGCCTCACAGGACCTCAGATAAAATCTACATCGTCAGAAGAGCCTCCTCTTGGTGTCCAGGTGTGAAGGAAATTCTCAGGATGTTCGGCGTCAGCACTTCAGCGTTGGTTTGGATTTCGAGTGCATTGAGATCGTTGATTTCTTAGGCACGACCAAAAGGCAATTCTGGCAAAGCTATGTTGAGCAGAAAGCAACAGCGGAGAAGCAGAATTGGATGCCCAGATGGTGGAATTGGTGGCTTAGTCAGAGGCTTCTTCATCAGGTCGGGGCCTCGGGACTGGGTTGTTGTGCCAATCTTTCTCATTCTCTTTGGGGCTCACTCCATTGGAAGTGGTTGTTAACAGTCATAATGGAAAATGAAAAGGGTGGGGCTCTGGAAACCTCCCAGGAACAATCAGACAATTCGGAAGATTTATGGAGCTCTCTGCAGCAACTTCAAATCTCGGTTCAAGGTCTGTCCTCCCAGGTGACGTTTATTTTGGAAATTATCATCCAACAAAGAACTGTTATGCATCTACAACATGATGAATTGGATGCAATTTGCTCCCAATTGGAAGACTTACAGGCTTAACCTACATCGGCACTTCTGGCCCTAGAGACAGTCTCGACTGCAAATGACTCTTCCCCATCAGTGGACAGCCCCATTCCTAATCTGAACCTTCCAGCTGGCGACATGGGAAATGAAGACATGGACCCTGCTAATCATCCCAAGGCTAGTACTTGATGCTCTTTTTAGTTGTTTGCATAGTTGGTATCTTTTTTCAAGTATATACAGTAATATTTTGTAATGTATATTCTCTTTTAGGAGACAGGACTTATTTAAAGGATAGATAGGACTAGTATCTTGCTGGAGAATCAGATTTTTGCCATGCCTCTAGGCTTTCTGTAAGACATTGTGTGCTTCGGCCGCAACCCCTTTTTTGATTAATACAAAATCTACCAATTATATTTGAAAAAAAACAATTGGTAGCAAGGCATCATTGGTCTTCTTACAAGGGAAAAAGTGCACCAATTTTAGAATCCTATCAACCAAAACAAACACTACAAAGAGTCCTTAATGTTGATGAACTAGAGAGGATTTTTTCTAACCCGAGAGGATCGAACATAAAGCAATTGAATGAGGAACTTGGTTCAATAGGATTTGATGGGAAGGAATTCTAAGTTTCCTCCTCTCCTACTCAAGGTAGCTATGTTCTCCTTCTCTACCCCGTGATCATCTAAAGCACTATGTCTACAAACAAGAAACACTGATCGTGGCTACAGTTTTGTTGCTACCGCTTTGGACACGTAGGCCTATGAGTTTCAACCTCTCCCACTCGTGGCAATTAGGGTTTCCTTCTCTTCCACTACGAACACCCAAAACCATGCATCTATACACAAAAAGCAACATCCCGCAATTTCCTCTACTAATACTAGGAAGCATTTTCCATTACCTAAGGGACCCTTGGCCGCCCAAGTCTCTACAAACACCTTCAATAAGCCTTCAATGTGTGAGCCTCATCCTTCTATCAAGGCTTTGAAGCCTACAATGGGCAACACCAACAACTCCTTCAAAGACTATGTACTCAAAAGTCAAAACCAATGTCAAGGTCTTTGATACCGCTTTTGATGCAATGCCTTTGGCCTCATCCTTACCCTCTTTGGTAGCATCAAGAAGATGATTGTTCCCGATGTTGCTCTCAAGGTTGATTAGGTTGAACCGAAGACTAGCCATCTCAAGGAACATGGCATGATATTCCAGTTAATGCATTGTGGCCTTCCTTGAAGTATTTGCAGCCCTAGATTCAGTCATCGTGGTGTCCCTTTCCCCTGACAATCATTGCCATTCATCCTGTTGCACAAGGCTTTTTCATGCATGACTTTGATTCTTTGAGAATATGTCAGAAGTGTTAATGTGTGACCTATGGTTTATGGGAGGTGTCAACCTCTTCATGAATCTATGGTGTCCTGACTTCAACCCACACGTTGAAGCCTTGTCCATGGTTTCACTTCGGATTCGATTGCCAAATCTGCCTCTGGTATTCTAGAACCCTAAATACCTAGTTGTTATCGATGTCTTGGGTGAATATATCTACATGACAGAAAGCATTAGGGATAAAGTTGCCACTACCTTTGCTCACTTATGTATTTGCACAAATTTGATTAAAGGGATGCCAAACCAACTAATCTTGAGATATGGCGATCGTTGGACCTAGGTTGTGGATTACGAGCATATTATGTTTCTTTGTAGAGTCTACTTTGAGCATGGGCACTTACTAGCTTCATGCACAAAGGCCAAGGACATTAAAAAGACTAAGGGAAGCCAGTGGTCTCCCTCTTGGTTGAAGGACTCAAATAATACACCCAACATAGTGGAGATTTCCAAACCCCTTCTAGACTTCCTTGTGCTACTTCTCCAACTACTTCAAAGCCTCATGTAGTCACACCTTTCGATAGTATAAAGTCCCTCGTCACTCCTTCCAAGAAAACGACAATGCACTTGTGGGCCGATAGTGTTCTTCATTAGCTTTGGTGGTGACAGATCCCTCCATTGGAATAGGAAAAAGGAGGCATGAATCTAACTCCTTTGATCAGGATGATGCTACTAGTTTCCATTGTCCAAACTTCTAACAAGAATAATAGACAATTTATGATCATTGATGTCCCTAATACCCACATTAAGGGCAAGGTTGGACAGATATCAAGAAATAAAAAGGAACAAAGGAAAGCATAATGGAGCATGAGCCCAGTGTATTGATCTATTTTGTTTTGTGTCTTAGTGTGTACTGCTTATGTCTAGGCCCTACATGTGCCACTCGTTGTGACTTGTTTAAAGTATTACTGTGGTGATTGCGTGCAAAATCTGCTTTTTTGTATAAAGCCATATGATTCTTGTTCTATTAATAGTCAAAGGAAGATTTATTTCAAAAAATAATTAGTTTCAAAGTAGGTTTTGTCCTTGTTGGCTTGTGGACAAATTATTTCATCAGTGGCAATAATATATCCAGGCCAATGGCCATTCACCTTCTATTTCTCGATTTTTGTGTTCTCTCTAGTTATTTTTCCACATACTCCATCCTACAAACTCTAGTTTACACATTTTGTTCTATGCACTCCATGCCCATATATACCAACATTTATACAAAGAAAAAAAAAACTACCAACAGCAGCCCAACTAAAGAAATAATTTCATTGCAATATAAATTATCTTAAACACATCAAATTGTTCATGCTAAAAGAATTCCATAACACTACTTAGGAAAAAGCATATTGTTGATAAATCATACTTCATATACTCTCAAAAGACAAGGGTCACACATTAACACAGGAAGGCAGTTAAACTCCAGTGGAGAAAAGTCCAATTGAAGCATGACGAATCAAAAGGTGCAATGAACACGACATGACTCCTAAACAATCACATCAACAAAGGGTACAGTTAGCTATTATAAACCTAAATCATAGAAAGGCAGCCTTAGCCACCAAACCTGTGACAAGAATCACATCACGAGCTGCCATATACAAAATCATGGGCATTAAACAAGAGACCATCACTCACTTATCATTTCTAAACAATAGCATTATAGCCACAGTCATGGGCATGAAATTAATAAGGAATTCCATTATCTTGAGTAAATCTGACAAAACTACCATCAAAATCATTGCCACAAGGAATTGTTGCCCTGTAATTACTAATCATGGGGGTGCCAATAAATTTGCAAACAATCATGTGCCAACTCATATTGGGAACAACCAGCCCCACATCATCAAGTTAGGTCGAAAGAGGCCTCACAAATAGTCATGGAAAGCATCCACTATGGAAAGCAATATTAAAAACAGTTGGAAAGTAAAAGAAAAATTAATTTGGAAAATCTCGAGAATTAGAGCCATAATTTTTTTCGAAGGAAATCCCTGCGAGATCACCCCCCTTCCCCAAAATATCTGGATAGAGGGCAGCTAGCCACAATAGTGGCTGGTAACCTCGAGGGACTCAACTAGATTTAAACCTATGAACTATGGCCTCGCCATCGGCAACATGCCTTAGGGTCGATGATTCAACTGATTTAAACCATGCGACTAACAAACAAACACACGTGTATACATGGGATACATATTAAATAATATATATTATATAAAAATCATAATATATACCATATACTAAGTTATATGTATAAAGAAAAATAAAATAAAAAGAGTATTATTTTATCAAAATAGTGGAAAAAAAATTACAAGTGAGAAAGTCCCAATTGGATTTAGAAAAAAATGTGTGTATCATTATTCTTCATGGGACCCTCGCACTTTGTGCACTCAAAGAGACCAAATTTAATT
>SNQJ01S0040395.1:84940-99502 GCA_010110895.2 Picea sitchensis
AGGGTTGCAGCTGCAGCTGCAGCAGCAGCTAGTTTCAGTATTGGCTTGGATATCTCTTGGCTAGGGTTTGGGACTATCTGATCAGTGTTTTGTGTTGCGCTATCCTTGGGGAGAGATGCGTTGCCCTTTGTTTGGCTATCTAGCCTAGGGTTTGCTTCCGGAGGAATTCTTAGTCAAGGTTAAGGTGCTCGGAGGGAGGCTTCGGCCTGTGGTTGGGTAACGAGGGTATCGTCAATGGTAAAACGAGCACACCATCTTCTATATTCTAACAAAACCTTGCTTACTGAAGTTCGTTTTTCCAAGGAAAATCTTGAGAATTAGAGCCATAATTTTTTTCGAAGGAAATCCCCACAAGATCACCCCCCTTCCCCAAAATATCTGGATGGAGAGTGGCTAGCCACAATAGTGACTGGTAACATCGAGGGACTCAACTAGATTTAAACCTATACCCTATGGCCTCCCCATCGACAACATGCCTTAGGGTCAATGATTTAAGCGATTGAACTAACCCATGCGACTAACACACACACACACACACACACATACATACATGGGATACATATTAAATAATATATATTATATAAAAATCATAATATATACCATATACTCAGTTATATGTATAAAGAAAAATAAAATAAAAAGAGTATTATTTTATCAAAACAATGGAAAAAAAATTACAAGTGAGAAAGTCCCAATTGGATTTAGAAAAAAATGTGTATCGGTGTTCTTCATGGGACCCTCGCACTTTGTGCACTCAAAGAGTCCCAATTTAATTTATCAATTAAGGTTTCCATTGAAGAGATCTTCGCAACCATGGCACTAATAACGGAAATGTACTTTAGATAATGATGTGAAGAATTAAAAGAGGAATCTCAAAAATTAATTATAAGCAATCTCGTAAAAGTTGTAAATTATGATCTGAAAATAGGTGCCTTGCTCATGAAGATGATCACTTAAAACACTAAGTAACAAATTATCAGAAATCACAACAAAAGAAGCAATATCTCCAAAAAAAATCAACAAAGCTTTATCATAGAAGGCAAGGAAATCAATCATCTAAAAATTCATAATCAAACCTTGCTTACTAAAGTTCATTTTTCCAAGGAAAACCTCATGGGACCCCCCCTCTTTCGGGGAATATCTGAATGGAGGGAAACTCAATTGCCAGCCACAATAGTGGTTAGTAACCTCGAGGAACTCGATCAAATTTGAACATGTGACCTATGGCCTCCCTATTGGCAATCGCGTCCTAGGGTAATTGCGACCTAGGGTAAGCCATCTTTCTCCTATAGTCGTCGCTGACACTTGGAGAAACCATCAGACCTATAGCCACCATTGGAATTCCAAACCTGTAGCATTTGGACCTATAACCATCTGATCCTTGCAGTGCATCCTACAACTACCAAATCTAGTGATAACAACCAATTCGTTGCAACCTTGCAACTATTCTCGCAATCTAGTGTATCCCGACCTGGTAATAACAACCTAAGGTAACACGACCTAGTTCCTAGCTCAAAGTTTGGTTGGCTCAATAAGGATTGAATGGATGATGCTGGTTAATCTCGTTCATCTATCCCCTTCTCCCCTGTTGCCATCCCTTATACCCCATTCAACACTACACCCCTGGACTATATCCTCCCCACCTTACTATTAGCAATAGGGATTCAAGCTCTCTCTCTCACAGGGACAAGAAAAATGACTCTCAATCACTATCAACAACACTTTGAAACAACAAGCAACAGCCTATAACAACTTATAGGGACACAAAGGACAAAGCAGGAAGAGCAGATAAAGGATTTATTTTAGCAGTTTCAAGTTGATCACATACAAATTTTGATCACGAGAATTGACCATTTGCAGGATGAAGTTGGTAGCCTCACTAATCGGGTTTCAGAGGTAGAATCTAAGAACTTTGTTCTTGAAAAGCAACTCTTGGATGCCAAAAAACAAGATTCTCTCTAATCACCTAGCGATTCCCTGAACATTGAAATTTTGGATCTCAAGAATAAACATGATAAGATTCGATCCCTACAAGAATCCTTCAAACAGGAAACTGAGACTCAAATCAAATTTTGGACACAAGTAATTCAAGGAGGTGACAAACAAACCCCAATTACCGCAATCGAGGAGGTGGTGTAGGACAAACTTTATGAAGAGCACACGAGGAGTGTTATGAACCAAATGATGCTTAAAAAATCACAATAAACCATAAGTACACACCATGTACACCAATGTGAGCACAGAGCACAACTCCAAGATAGATAAAAGAGATGAGTTACACAATAACTCCTTAAATAGTAGGAGAAACTCCTCCAAATACCCCAATACATTCATACATCCAAATTCCATGTTCCTCAATAATGAACTCTATATATACCTATTCAAATATTGCACATGTGGCCCCTCGCTATTACATATACATTTACCCATTACATGTACATTTAACCCCATATATACCCCCCCATTGGTGTACATGGTGTGTACTTCTAGTTTTTTATGATATTCTAAGCATTTGGTTCATAACAAGGAGAGCTTGAGAACTGGATTTGAAGGTGACGAATCTCCCTGCATCAACAACACTATATCTAAACCCCGTGCAGATCGACACTTCTTTTCTTTTAGAGACAATAGACCTCCCTGATATTAGGCTAGAGAGTGCTTGGTTTGGGTTGGACTCTACCTTTTTTCTCTATTTTAGATCATTGAGGGATCATCGTCGTGTCCTCCGGGCAAAGAAGAGGTTTTTCTCCCTTCTGCATAAGATCTTTTTGGACAAGGATCTCACATGCTCTCAAGTCGTGGAGTTTAAGCAATTCAAAGAACAAGTAGCAACGGTACAGTAGGGAAGCAAGTGGGTAGTCATCCGTGATCTCAAGGTTGTCATCTAAGAGTCACCTTCTCCAAGGTGGATCCATCCTGAATTCCCGAAATGATAGGTCGGTAGGGGAAAGCGAGGGGTGTTAGGGATCACTGTCGATGTTGCAATTGTTACAGGCCACTCTATTCCTCCCCCAACGTAGTTTATGATGCACTTGAGCCTTCAGATATTATCTTCTTGGTTGAGACCCACTCAAGCCCCATCAAGACTATCCTAAAATATCTAGGGTAGCATTACTAATTAGCTTGCAGGCAAGAGACCTGAAGCTTGATGGGTGTTCGGGGTTCAAGAAGCATAGCTTGTCTTTATCATGATTCCTTTTAGGGAAATGTTACAGTGGTTATAGAGGATGAGTTTGTCAAATTTATGTGGATCTGGGTTACAAGGGTTCCCCCCATCCCTTGGGATCTTTATTTTGCTACTACTTTCCACCTAACTCCTCAAATTTCACCCTGCAAAAGATTCTAGCGGAGATCCATACCAGGACCTGCATGCTAACATCATACAGTACTTTGTGTTGGGGGAAGTCATCCTTCTAGGGGACTTCAATGCCCATACCAGGACCCAACAAATTCCCCCTCATGACAAGTCAAAGGATGCATTCTTATAGGAGATTGATCTAGACTTAGTTGATTTTTACAAGTTGTCGAAAAATGCCTTGGGACCCCTCTCAGCCTAAGGGAAACATCTTTTGCATCTTGGTGAATCATGTGATCTACTAATTTTGAATGGTAATCCCTATTTCCCTGACTCCAATGGTTCTATGTGTTTCCCTCATGCTAGAGGGGGCTAGTGTCGTAGACCATGTCCTTGGTAGCCATGATATGCTTCAATATATTTTCCAACCCTCCATCACTTGAATACCTACAATCGACCACGCCCTCCTCTCATTTTCCCTTTATGTCGATCCTTCCCCCCCAACCCCCCTTCCCCGAAAGCCCTCTCATACCACCATAATTTTTTTATGACGGGGACCAAGATGCCTATATTACCCACCTTTATGAGCTACTTCCCTCATTGTCCAGTTTTGAATCCCTCGAATCAACCTCCTTTAGGTACAGTTGGCTTTCCTCATCTAATCAGAAAGTAACCCTTAGCTCTTACCCTCACACCACCAGCTCCCCAACCCACCTCCAAAAGTCCAATCTCGATCCCATAAACAAGTGGTAAGATGAGAACTACAATAACTCTCATAAACACCTTTGTCACACCCTCTTCCACAATCCCACCTCCTACAAACTAGTATGTATTATGGAAATCATGTTAGTCCTTCCTTCACCATAAGAAACACATCTTCATAGCAAAAAGGAGACAGGAATTGGGAGCTTCACTTCGCCACTTCCCCAAACCTTTCTAGCGCACCATTTCCCCCCACCATTCTAGCTTACACACTGATATCGAACCTTTGTCCATGTTCACCCATATTGTCACCCTTTATAATGTTCCTGGACTCCTCCCCCCATCTTTTTGCCACATGTTCTACTACACACATTAAGGAAGCAACATGAGAGATGAACACTAGCAGAGTTGCAGACAAGGAGGGTTTCCAATTGGAATTTTTCAAACATGGTATACACCCACTGGTGCATCACATTGTTGATTTGTTAACCATGTTGTTTGCATAGGTTTCCCACTGGCTTGATCCTACCATATCATCCACCCGATTGATAAATCAAGTCCTAGTGCAGATCTGAATAACTATAGGATGATCATGTGGGTCGTACATTCTCAAAATTCTATGCCACACCCTTCACTTGCAGTTATCTGAGGAGCTCGACAGAAGAAACCTTCAAGGAAGGGTCAGCTAGGTTTCAGGCCAAGATATCCAATAATGGATCATATCCTCACTCTGTTGGCCATCATTGCAAAGGCCAGACACTGCTCTTCGAAATTATTTTACTATTTTGTAGACTTTCTAAAAGCTTTTGACTCGATTCTAGAGGAAGCCATGTCCTAGAGGCTCAAGGACATTGGGGTTTCAAAGATTCTTATAGTCCTCATCATGCGACTCTATGAGACAATCCTTGGTCGCATTCCTATAGCACACAGAATATCAAATTCCCTCAAGAGCACCATCAGGATGAAGCAGGGGTGCCTCCTCTCGTCCATGTTATTCGTGATCTACATAAAATGAGTCAGAGGTTTTTTTGCATGAGCACATCCAACTAGGAAACAAGTGTCTCCTCCATCATGTCCTGATCTCCATACTCCTCTTCATCAATGATGTGGTCCTCTTGGCCTCCACTCCTAAGGGTCTACAAAGACACTAGATGCTCTTGCAATGTTTTACGATTTTTGAGAGTTGATAGTCAACCTTGGGAAAACGAAGGTGATGATCTTCAACTCTTCAAAGCCGTCCCTTTCATGTTTCCACTTTTACTTCAGAGGTGTGGATGTTGAGGTTATGAGCACATACACATATCTAGGGGTTCAATTTTTAGGGCTTAGATTCAGGTTGAGGCAGGCTCTCCAACCTTGAGGAAATACGAGATATGGGTTCCTTGCTCTTATAGAGAGACAATGTTTACAACACCATTTACAAGACGTCTCTTCCAAATAGGACCTCATGGACTCCATTATCAAACTCACATTTTGGTATAATTCAAAGGTATGGGGGATGAGCTTGCTCGAGTTGGACTGGGCTCATATCGAGAGAGTCCAAACCCTTTTACTCCGTTGCATTATCAGATGCAAGAGGATGGTCCCTTAGCCCATCATCCATGTAGAGTTTGTTGCACATCCTTTTCAGATCAAGACTATCTTCACACTAGTAGAGCTATTGCATCGCCTCTGAAGATTTTCCCACTCAGCGATAGGTAGAGACTGGTACCCATATCTTACCTACCAATCTTCAAAGGCCATCGCCCAATATACCCTCCTTTCCAAAAGAGCACAATGTTGGTATTCAAAGGTTTTTTGTTTCCTTCAGTTAATCGAGCTATCGATAGACCGCCTTCCCCCATTCATGAACTATTTGGATGCTCCTGATCACCTCTTGCCTAATTAGCAGAAGATGAACCGAATTATCATGGAGGATATTTACAAGCAATATATCCAAGTCACTTGGATCAACCCCCTTGGAGGTTTGAGACTGGAGATGGCCTTTTATGCAAAGCACTTCGGGGAGTTCAAAGATGGATTCATAGTGAGGCCCCTTGCAAAATTCAACATTGGATGTATGGACTCAAGATCCCCCCCTGGGCTAGTTCTGAGTGAGCTCTCATCAACTTTGGGTGGACGCAGAGCACTACCACAAGAGGATAGGTTATGTCAAATCTGCCATATACGGGAGACAAAGACAAAGGAGCACTTACTTTCAAATGTCCTTGTTACTATGAGATACGTGGTCATTCCATTGCTTGTTCAAGAAGTTCCATAACTCCCTCTCCACCTTTTTCAAGTACCTAGACCAGCGATGCCTAACTTTATACTGGGGATAGACCCTTAGGCACAAAGCTCACATTCTCCACCCCTCCCTCCCTCAATCAACAGGACACAACTTAGAGGATCACAACTTTCTTCCCGGTGCTTCCAAATAAAGGCATCAAGAGGAGAGCAAAGTGTAACACCATTCCATCTCCCCAATCTATTAGACCCGAAGAGGAACCACCAACAATGAGTCCCATGCAAAGTTGTCATGTGGGGTCTCAAGATAGTTCATGCAAAACTAGCAGGCAAACCCCTTCAACCAGCTCCTAGAAACAAGCCACTTCTTGCAAACAGAGAGACATTCCCTAGACCAGATCTATCTCCTTCGACCAGTTTTCTATATAAAATTTATTTTCTTTGGCCTCAGATGGTAGAAGAGCTTCCCTTTGAGAGGAGGACCCCTTGTCTCATTCGTTAGATGGCAGGAGTCAGGACCTTGGAGCATTGAGGCTCTTTCCCTTGTACTTGACTCTAGAGCATTGTATTTCTTCTTTTAGGCATCATGATACTAATGCTTGGATCTTTTAGATTAGCACTGCTTCTTGCTTTTATAAGAGTGGACTTTGAACTCTCACTTTGTATCGCCACTTATGCATTGAGCAATCCCATTGACCTACCTTTGGTCATTTGTTGGACATTAATAAAGTTATCTTATCTTATCTTGGGCAGATGGTTCGACCGATTGAACTAACCCTTAAGGCTAGAGCTTACTAAAGTTAAAAGATTAAAACATAAGGAAATATAAATTACTAAAGTCGACAAAGAAACATCTATTGACCCAATTGAATCAAGAATGTTTTGAAAAGTCAAACTGCAAGCTATGGGTAAAGAAACCTTTAGGAATCAAACGAAATTAAAAATCAAAATATCACTACTAACAAAATGTTCTCAACTGACAAATCAACAAAAGTATGTGAGGAAGATATCCATTTGTAACTTGGGGATAATAAGAAATTTGCTAAAATAAAGATCAATAAAAAGCACTCTATAGAGGAACCACACTAGCTACCCAATCTGAAGAGCCATCATGCTATTAAGTCAACTTACCAACATCAAAAAAGACAGCACTTTCTTTATGTTCCAAACAATCAAAATTCCAATACAACTAATCCAAATTCAACTAAGAACGAAAAGAAGACACACATAATATTCCATAAAAGAACATGATACAGTGAAAATCAAATTCTTGTAAGAATTTGTTAACCCCTGGATTTTCTCACTTGAAAATTCTGAGGGTTAAGGGCCAGCATGATTTATTTGGCTGGCATTCAAATGTTTTTCCCTGAGATAGCTTGGCATGAGCCAAGGTTGGTTCCCATATGAGTACAGGTACAGGATTGGTTTGGTAGTGTTCCTTGTTTCAGAGACAGAGGTTTGCACAAGTTTTCATGGATAGAGAGAGATGTTTTTTTAGCATATTCCCTACTTTTTAGGAGACAGAGATCGGAGGTCTACATGAAAATTTTGATCACATATTCAAAGTCCTTGCGAGCTCGTGATTCCAACAAGCCTTTTTCGGACGACATGTGAGAAATTTACTATTTTTAGCAGTTGGAGTTCCAGACTCAAATGATGATTCTGATCACATATTTGGATTCCTCACTGAAAATCAAACTTGGTGAGTATATTTTCATTGGCATGCAACGAGATTCTATTTTTCGCAGTGTCTATTTTTAGACATACTATATTTGGAAGGGTTCTCCTAGTGGTCCCGGACATATTTGGACTTTTCCTATTTTTTAGGCCGAACTACTATTTTTAGAAGGGCTATATATAGCAACTATGGTTTCCATGCAAGGTAGCAAATGGCAGGTTCAAATTCTGACATGTGGTAACTTTAGAGTATGACAAGTGACCAAACTTGGGCACATCTTTCATGAGGATATTGAGCGCTTGGCTTAGGGACGTGTGGCGCATGTATTGGAGACAAGTTGGCATAAGTGATCAAATTCAAGCACATGCATTGATGAAGCGCATGTGTGAAGTGGATAAGGTACATGCAACAGTGGAGTGTGACTTGGCACATGTGATTGAGTTAACTGAGGTTTTACTTCCCCTTTCTCCCACTTTAACTCACATTTTCACCCTTACACGTCTTCACTTAACTCATATTTTAGGAGGAGCATGTACTCTCGTCTTCTCCCTATTTCCATGCACACTTCCCTTATTCTTCCTCATTATTCCCTCTCCTCATGCGCTAGATCCCTATTTCCTAGCACTATTTCATTTGCTTTCCCTGTTTCCTAGTGCATTCTTTCATTAATGTGCCTCCTTCTCCCTATTCTTAGCGCTCACTCCTTATTCTTCCCTATTTCTAGCACATTCACTCATTAATGTGCCTCCCTTAAACTTATTTCTTAGCATCCTCCTCACTTAATCCTATTTTCTAGTGCAAATCTTTTTCTTTTCCCTATTTCTTAGAACACTTCCCTTATTCCCTCTCCTCTTACACTAAAACCCTACTTAGCACAAATTCTACTTCATCTCCCTAGTTCCTAGCACATATCTATCTTTAATGTGCCTCCCTTTCTAAATCCTTACTCTTTGGCACATATAGACCTCACACGTGTGATTCTTCTTTCTTCTCATGCGCTTTCTCTCTTCCTTCACATGAGTGCATGGAGTCTCTAGTCTTCAATTGACTCTAGTCTTCACATGAGTCCTCACCATCTTCTCAACAGATACACATGGAGCTCAAGGTCACTTTACCTCACTTGTTCTTCTCATGTGCATGACCTTAGGATGAGCTATTATTGGCGATATGCGCCCTTCTTCTCCTATATATTGGAGGCTTCTCCTCATTGTTCAGGGCAGATCTCTTCTGCAGCAACAATCTCTCTCTCTTCCATTCTTCTTTCTACTTTCTAGCTTCTAGTCTTTGTATAAGGATCATTACTCTACCAGTTTTTGTACTTGTGTTTAGTGGTGCAATCATCCCTTTGGCAACAGCAAGAATAAAATTTCGGTGTGTTGGTATCAATTTGTCGAATTTGTTGGTATGATGATTGAGTTTTATGCATTATTACAAGTTCTAGCCTATTATTGTGGTGTTTTAGCCTTGTAATAGCGCCTCTTTTCCTTTCCTTTCTATACATTTAAAGCTAACACTGCAAGGTTTTTGTCCAATCAAATTTAATATTATACTACTTACCCCTTTAGTAGCTTAATGGCTASCCAAAGGTTATKTTGTGCGCCTATTTTGTGTTTTGTTTTGCAGATCTACAGAGAAGATAGCGCACTCAACACACTAAGGACAGCCCCMTGAGGTGTGCATGAACCAACCCAAACAGAGAGGAGAGTTGTCGGTGACACTTAGGGCATCATCTCCTAGAATTACACTAAGTTTTAGCTTATCGACCCACAACAATTCATATTCAAAGCAAGTGAGGAATTTTGTGCTAACAGAACTCAATGGTGAAAACATTGCAATGTACATAGAAATACATAGTGGCTAGAAGGGTGGTAGCTTATCTTTGAGAAGAAATGTGATGACTATGCTCATTTGCAAAAAGAATCCTAACCAATAGTTGGAGACTCCTTTTATTACAATATCAAGTAACCCTAGACTGCCAAAACCCTAAAAGTATAAACCCCAAAACCTAGGAGCTAAGGTGGTAAAAGGCGAGCCCCAAAAAGTTGAGCACAAATGACACAACAACTCCTTGAGGCCATAACATCCACATACGAGCTCCATTTTAGGCATTTGATAGCTCGTTGGAGAGATCTTAACAAGAAGAACAATATATTGCATTGAAAAAATCTTCAATTGTATCAGCTAAAACAAGGCTGAAAAATGCATCGAAAGTTCAGGATCATTTCTAAAATGGCCCAATATAGCCACATGGATCAACAACTTCCTCCCAAACACATGTCTGTAATCGCAATCAAATAAGTCTTGTTCTTCTCTTCTCTCTCTCTCTCCCTTTGTGTCCCTCTTTTCCTTTACAATAGGGGAAGTTTCTCGCTTTTTCCCTAAATCTCAAACATAAGGTCTTTCCTTCCACCACTTTAGCATTGCTCTAGGAGAGGTAAACCAAATTGTACCTTCTCTTGCCCCTTTACCTTCCAGTTATGGAAATACAACATATTAGCCCCATAAACATGACCGGTCTCTTGAAGCAGGTGTGATGAATGTTGAATATTCAAAATGAACTCGTAGTGTTCGGCCCGTGTTTCCCTGGGGCCTTACCTTTTCACAAAGTCTTCATTTTTAGACCCCTCTTTCGCCTTCAAGTCCTCCCCAAGTGCAAATCTTGGAAGAGCCTAACCTTTCTGCGTAGCTTGATTCTCAAGCCTCACAAGAATGTAGCTCTTCAACCCAAACCAACAACCATTATCCAATCATTGGTCCTAGCAAAAACATTCTACAAGGAATAGGCGTCCCTTCCCCTCATATGGTTTCCTAGGTCCTCCAAGAGGCCTCTCCCTCCTTTCCTCAACGTCAACCTCAACCTAGCCCTTTGGCATGTCAAAACATCCCATCCTAAGTGGCAATGCCCCAACATGTCTCCATTTCCACCCCTCCTTTCTTTCCTTTAAGCTTTGACTCAACTAGCCCTTGGGCCCATTACCTCTCATATTGCATATAAGGGTTAACACGTGTGATCTCATCACACACATGGATGGTTTGCAAAATATATCTTCATGGATTTTGGGCTTGACTTGGAGATAGTACTTTCACTCGATTGCTTGGGTACTTTGTGTTGGAGGAGACTTATTTCTCCCTTATTTGATGAGTTCTCATGGTTCATCCATTGGTTCTATCTTCATGGTTGCATATCTTTGTTGATGGATCAGCATGCTAGTGAATAGCTTGTTATGATGCTTGCTAGTTGTGACTTATATTGGCGTCATGGTATTGTTCATGGTATATTGCTCATCTTGTCTAGAGAATGCTCATGTATGATGGTTCTAGCCCCCCCAGGGGGTTGGACAACAAGGATGTGATGAGCCATGGTGGTATGGCATGTTTTAAGTGGTTGGAGGCTTGCATCTAACATATGAGGGGTATTGGAGGGTTTTTTTTAGCATTTGCTCACATATTTGATTGACCCTTTATGCATTTTGGGATAGGAAACCCATCAACTAAGGGTTTCCCTAAGTTTTGATGATTAATCATTGCTCCTCATGTGTTGGTATTTCTAGTCCTTTAATAGGTTTTATTTGACATGGTTGAGCTTCGGGTTGAGCCTATTTTGTGAACGCCTAGCCCATTTGGGAGTTATTAACACTAGGATGGCTTTATTGTGACATGAAGCATTGACTTAGGTGAAGCACTCCCCTTGTTGGCACACATTTGGAGGAATATTCATATTTTATTGTATTTATTGCTTGATGACGAAACCATCCCCTCTTCCATAAAGTTAGTTGGCATGTGTCTATTTCTTGCACATGGATTGAGGGCTATTATTAGATATGTTAACCTCTTCCTCCTTGTACTTAGCCATTTGCACATTTATTGAGGAAGTGGTTACACCTTGAAGACCACATCATGGAGTTTTAATTGGCACATATAACAGGATTTGCCAATTTCTAACATGCATGCACACATGTGGGCTTCTTATTGATCTTCATTGTGGGTTGAGCCTTCATTGGATATCTTTGGCACATTTATTAATGCTCCTTGATGGTGTATTTTGGCTTAGAGCACTCACACATACCACATGAAGGGTTATTAGCCTTGGTTCTTGAGCTTGAATCTATTTTTGGCATGCTATCATCACACGTGTAGGCCAATCTATGCTTGGTGGGGTTTCTCACTTGTTTCAAGGCGTTAATACTTGGTCACGCCCCTAAAGAATCTGTCCCACTTGGAGCATTTGCTATTTTGAGGAGTTTTACTTGCTCTACATTAATGTGGATGCCATATATCTCTGTTGTACCCACGTATTACTTGGTATACTTACGATTTTTGGATGGCATGTTTGTGAGGTTACTTTTTGTGATGCATGTTAGCTTATCAACAAATATCTTTTGACAGAGTGCCCCGGTTGCTTCCAAATCAATGCCATTAGATGCAGAGTGGCTGCGGCACTTCCAAAAAGTGCTTATGATAAAGAATTTGAAAAGCATTAAGGGAGTTATACCAATTTCAAATCTGTCATTTAAAACCCTCACCGCATTTTGACCACTTGTACCATTGGGAATTGGTTATTGTTCATTTATGGAGGTTGCTACTAGTTAGTTTCTCTTGGAGGCACGTTGGAGCCCATTGACATGGTCAACCACCTATTTTTAGCATGCATCCCACCTCTTGGAGCTCATCATTGATGGATATTTGTACATATGGCAATGCCACTAATATTTTATGTATTTGTTGACCATATCCATTCAAATTAGTTGATGGATATTGTTTCTTTATGCATTTGTAGGTCAGATCTAGGGTTTTGGCTTATTATGGTTGAGAAGAGCCTAGAACTGTATATATAGAGGCTCTTTCTATTGTAAAAGGGGCAGACAAGTTTGGAGAAAGAACTCCTTCAGACTATTGTCTGGCAATTTGTATTGGAGCTATTGGATGGATGAGTAAAGTGCCTTGTAGGTGAGGATATCTTCCAGATCTTGATGCTATCTTTTGTTGCTGGAAATTTCTTGATGTATGTTTGTGGAGTATTGAATTGAGTAACATCATTTCTTATTCTTATGTGTTTATCATTGGGATGTTGTCTATGGATGCATATTTCTCTACACTGTTACGTACATATATATTTCATTCCTTGTAAGCACAATCTTCATAAGTACTAGAGTTCTACTTTTGGCATCTCCCGGGTTAATTTTTGGGACAGCAAGGATAGGGCTCTTGTAGCTTGTACATTTCAGCCTCACTTGCCCTCTTTTCATCAATAGGATAGCCTCCCATGAGCCTTATTTGACCCCATATGCCCAATGTACTTTTCCTAGGTACTAATCTTGCTTCCAACCACCATTTAAAACCTCAAATTTCAAAAAAACAAATTTTGTTTCTGTTTAACAAATCTGAAAATTACATTTCAAAATCATACTTTAGATTTGTCTCAAAGTCTAGGGAACCTATATTTTTCTGAATCTCTTACTAGACTTAAAATTCTGCATTGCAAATTTGCAATACATCACTTAAGATATATCCTAAAACAGATTTGTACTAAGTCCCAAATCCTCTACTTTCCTCTATATTATTTGGACCTAGTGTGCTTAGGGAAGCCCCCCTTGTGTTGGTGACAAACCAACCTAAAGTAAGGGAAAGCACTGCTAAGGTGACCGCGGTGGCCTTTCTAAGTTCCTCCTGGCATTCCACTTGGTGGAGACTTTACACCTTAGGTGAGATTCTGAGTGGTAACAAGGCCCAATCTACGATTGTTCCCATGTCTATTGGTTCTCTGAGCATTGGCATTCTTGCGATGGTTTCCCAAACCTTCCCTCAGACTTTTCCCCCAAACACTCACATTAACCAAGTGCAACCTCCACTGCTATAGCATATCCCTCAAACTCAAATTCAAAGTGCATGGATCCAAAACCGAAACCAAGTTTCTCATCCAATAATGCCACAAATTCATCTGAGCCAAGTAAAAATGTTTAATGTGCCATCCATTGTTCCATCACCTTCTTTCCAAAGAGGTCCTCCTTATCCGAGCATGAATACAATGAGTTCACAACCCTACAAAGATGATGCCTCCAAACTTTCAAACAAGTTGGCATCCCAATTCTACCATGTTGAGCCCTAGAAGATCCTCAGGGCCTCCTCCTACTTATCATGGTGGCTCCCCCCTTTTTATTCCACAAGTGGTCTAGGGTTCCCCCTTCAAACAATAATGGTAAGTTAGTAGCCCTTCGAATTATCAGCCAAGCTCATATAAAAACAATGGTCACCAAACCGAAGTAGCCTAAACCCTCTCTCTAAGCAAAGTTATGCCCATATGTTCGATAGCCCATTGGCCTCACAATTGCCTCATAACCTTCTTGAACCCTTCAAAGTTCAGTGGTCGACCAAGTGAGGATCCATAGAAACATATTGAAGCCTTTTCCCGCACTTATGTCAAGTTTATCTACGACAACAACATGGCAGTAAAATTTTTCCCAAAGACACTAGTTGGAGATGCCCTATGTTGGTTTCATCACTTGCTAAGAGATCAATTTATAAACTTCAAAGGCTTGTTGATCAGTTTGCTATTGATATTATGTACCTTGGGAGGTGTTCCCCATGTGTTTTTGCTCTCCTAAACACATGTGGGAAGTACTATGTACTTTGTGCCTTGTACTTTGTGTCTAATTTCACTTTG
>SNQJ01S0040396.1:0-15784 GCA_010110895.2 Picea sitchensis
ATTGTTGTCCCCAACTTGGCCAGGAGTAGCCTCAAACCCGCTAGACACATTCCAACCAAAAGGAAAACCAACATTCGACATTACCAGGCTGCTTATAAGGATGTCATAGGTGGAATAATATCTCCTGACCATGGTGAAACCAAGGATTGACACCCCATTGGATGAATATCTAGATGTGGGAATCACAATGAATGTTATGGGAGTTTTGATTCTAGGTATACTTATGGAGGGAAAATAAGTTACCGTCAACATCCCCCAAAAGGACACACCTGATGAAACATGAAAGATATTGTAGGTATGATGGCACTAATGGATGACAAGAAGGGCATCAAGGAAGTGCCTCTTGTAACACTAATCATTGGGATTGAAGGCTTGGCCATATCAAATGAAACACTTGGGCCTGAAATAACGTGAGGATCACTAAACAAAGAAAAAGGTTCATTAAAGAGTTCCCTAACCTAGATGAATACTAGGTCTCTATGATCAATTAAAGGAGGGTTAAAATGAGGCAGATGAATTTCGTTGACTAATTCTATTTCTACATGCTCACTCTCCTCAGACCTTATGTTAGACTAGTTAGGTTCTATGTCATGGATTAACCTCCATTTAGGAGGTGGTCAATCCACCACCTCTGGTGAAATTCCTCATTGTCAACGAGACTAGCAAAGTGGTTGGTCTACCACAATGAATACAATGTGTTATAAAAAATACAAGAATCAACCTATGTATTAGTTAGACTTAGAACTAAAGAGAATACCCCTAAAAAATCTAATCTATTGACAAGAAATACCAATGGATCAAGGGACCTCCCAAAAACCAACCGTCCAGGGTATGTAAAGTTCTCAAAATATTGGCTAGTGAAGGTGTGAGTAACAGTTATGATAAAACACACGTAACATCCCTGACCTATATAAGTACTCTTTATTAAGGTGAGCACCCTCCGGGGGAACAAAAAAAAAGGTTCAATTTTTCCCCCAGGTACCATAGGCTCTTCCCACCTACACTCACCTATGTAGATACCTAGGAAAGTTCACTATGGTTACCACCTCACAATTTGTGACCGGGCGAAAAATCGAAGGTCCAACCACACGTATGGGAAGGGAATCTAAGCCCAAATCTTCAAGAAGTGTTACCTCTCAAGGAGGCGTGGCACTTCTAAAACCCCATACACATTGTAGTCGAAGCAGTATAGTAAACACCAAGACAAGAAGAGAGGGTATATCAGTCTACTTCCCCCAAAGAGACCTCGTGATTAACTCCTATGTTAGAGAAGCTTCCAAACACACACTGTTGGACATATTGTCATTGATGTCAATAGTTGATGTCATTATGATGTGATGATTTGTTGTTATGATGAATTGTCATTGATGTCAATAGTATATCAATCAACATTGAATGTCAAACAATATGCAGATATCGAAAGTGTAAGCTCAGGAGGAGGAGCGAACAATATGTAGAGATTAATGCTCAACAGGGAAAACGTAGAACAAAAGCAATTCATGATTATTGTTGATCACAATAGGATCAACAATGTTCCTATGATCAAAGCTCAGAAGAATTAGCAAATTCGTGATTATTTTTTATCATGATTGAATCAACAATGTTCCTATGATCAAAGCTCAGGAGAATTAGCGACTGACTATCAGTGCATAAAAGAATGCACAAACAATTATTAAAGCTTGGAAGGAAAAGCATAAGCTCAGAGTGAAATGCCTTAACAACCATCCGATTAGAGTGAGAAGACTCAACAACTGCCCGATCAAGAGGTTGATCGTGTTGATCGTCTAAATATAAAGGACATCAGTCATATGAGTGACTGTGGGCTTGAGGACCATTGGAGGATCGAGACCTTCGATCTGCAAGCCAGATCAACGTCATGGATAAATTGTGGAGATCAGAAGGAGAATTTAATGACTCGCTAGTTCCAATCCTGCAATTGACCTAGATCGTCATATCTCACAGCTTCAAAGATCTATGACTGTGGTTGATTCAACAAATGACCAGCTTAAGTTAGATTAAATCGTAACTGTTGGATGCACAATCGCCAAATCTACGATAGGGATAGATTGTGGAGATTGAAAGGAGAATTGAACATCATGCTTGTTCCAATCTCACAATTAGTCAGGACCATCCGATCTTATAGCTTCGAATATCAACGATTGTGGTTGACTCTCCAATAGCGCACATCTTCAAATTGTGGAGTTGGATGATGAGTTAAAAGACTCATAGATTGTGGCTGCGCAATCATTATTGATCATGTATTTGCTTCCAGAATCTTCACAACCGTTGGATCAATTTTGAGTGGAAGGAAAAGATAAGCGAGAAAAATGATTGAGAATTCGATTGTGCGAATTCCTGTCAACCATCGGATCAAACTCGATTCCCGTCAGACTTCGGATCATGTTATAGTGGAAGGATAGGATAAGCTGAAAGGGTTGAGAATTTGATCATCCGAATACCCGTCGACCGTCGGATCTAACCCAAACTCTTGTCAGCCGTCGGATCTTGTTAAAGTGGAAGGATATGATAATCTAGAAGAGTAGAACAACAGAAAGATCGAGCTGTCGATCCAAGATCCAGATCGAACAAACATCTTTCACTTCATGTCTAAAGATGTCAGGAACTTATGCTCCGTCAGTTTGAGATTTGTGTTGGCCCTTGACCACGATTTGGGAGATTCTTGGTCATGTTTACATATTTTGAACTTCGACAGCCTGTCGAAGGAGGAGCGTAAGATGAAGCAAAGATCATAGGATATCGACCCCTTTTTGGGATGTGGGAATATGTAACGGGAATGGGATGTCGACCCATGGGTTTATGCATGTTTAGGCCTATTTTGTAATATATAAATAGGTTCTTAGGCTAGTTAGAAGTAGTCGTGCATCTATGTGATGTTAGTAGGCAAGTAGGCTAAGTGCCAAGATTTGGATCTATGTGATAAGAACTTGTAAGGCTTTGTGCATACTGTTTGAAACTTGTAGAGTTAAGTGTAAGTCATTGTAGCAAGACCATGGAAGGCTTAGTGCTGGAACGCAAGGAAGAAGGATCTAGCGAGCTGCACAGATGTTGATCCTGTGCGGAGTAAGGGTTTTGAGGCTCTGTGCTTGTAACCAATTGCCTGAAGACAATAAAGAAGAAGAGTTGGTGGACGTAGCCCCAGGGTGGGGGTGAACCATGTAACTACTGTGTTGTTATGCTTTGTGCTTATCTTAATGTGTTTATGACTCTCTAGCTAAGTACTTTGATATAGATAGATAGATCTGCTTATGCTTTGTGCTATGAATGTTAGATCTGACTTCTATGAATGTGCTTAGTTCTTGATTCTTCTAGATCTGATCCATCTGTTTGTGCTAAGTGCTTAATTACATTAGATCAATGTGAATGATGTGATGCTCTATTCTATCTGTGCAGTAGTTATTGGTTGAATATTGATGAACTATTGATACTAAGTTCTCTGTTAAGAATTATAATCACAGATATGTGTCCCAGCTAAGGTTGCAGACACTTGAGTCCTACAACCACTCCTGCCTCTACCTCGGTTGAGAATTCATCTGCTTCGCAAATGTTGCCGAAAGGGACGATAGTTAGGGTTTTGTTGGTGCGTTGTTATAGCATTGAACCTTGGGTCTGCCCTTCTGCCAACAAATGGTTCCACTGCCAGGACCTGAAGCTGTGATTGTTGGGAACTGAAAAAGAAGAATCTATGTGCAAAGATTCATCCGGAAGTTGTGAAATCTCTGTGCATAGATATGTCGTTCTAGTGCACAGTAATCTACTTGATTTATAAGGCTCTATGCTAAAATAAAGAAGCCTAATATGAAGAAAAGAAGTTGAATCTGAAGGAGAGAAGCAAGATCTGAAAGATTTTGTGCTCTAATAAAGGTAAACGTGAGAATTTCTGATTAAAAGAGGTAATATCTGCAAGCTCTGTGCTCTGATAAAGGTAAGAATAGTGAAAAGTTTTACATCTGAAATCTTTGTTCTCTGTAGAAGTAAGATAAGTGGAAATTTTTGTTTCTAAAGTATGGATCTATGTATGTTTGATAGGTTCTGTCCTAGCTTGAAAACTAGGGCACTAATAAATGAAAGAAGGTTTGATATGAGTAGATCTGATAAGAATAGTGAAAGATATGTTATACCTATGCATAGAAATAATGTTTGGACTAACAAATGGATTCAGGATCCTAGAAATAATTTTCTGCAGGTTAGCTACCATGATCCTAGTGCGTAGTACCAGAAAGGCTGGGGATCATTTAAAAGAAAGAGAGGATTAACCTTATGTTATAGTTGCAGAAGACCGAGACATCTTGCTAAAGAATTCCCTGGGAAAAGACCTAGTTGTCTTTGTTGTAAAGCTGTGGACCATGAAGTGTTGGATTGCCCTAAAATGGTTGCTAAGCTGGAAGAAATGAATCTAAATAAAGAAAACCCTAAGGCAGATCCAAAAATGGCAGAATCCCAGGAAGAATCATAGAAAGTATTGCTGCAAATAAACGAAACCCTGAATGACCATCGACATGTCAGACTATCAGAGATCTTCAAGGAAAAAGAATGCATTGAAGTAACAATAGGAGACTTTAACATTGACTGTGTTCTGGATGAAGAAACACAGGTGAATATCATGACATAAAGAACTTAGGAAGCCATAGGGAAGCCTGATATGATCCCTTCATTGGGAGGAATAGTACTATTAAGAGGAAAACTAATAAACCTATGTGGGAATCTCCCTCGCATACCTATTAACGTTAATGGAACTTTGACATAAGAAGATTTTGAGACTATTAAATTTATTGAAGACAACGCCCCGTTTACCATGTTACTAGGAAAACCTTGGATTGATAGAGATCAAGCCAGACGAAAGGAAGAATAAGAAGTTATGGAACAGAAGAAACAAGTGTTAAAATATTTCATGACCAGAAAGATTGCACACTTGATTGCAGAACATGAGAACATATCGAAGCTATTTAACACTAGAGGCCCAAATGTCGAAGCTGCAAGAACATTAGAGGACTCACATAAGATTGAAGTACTTATCCTAGAAAAATAATAAGTATCACCCTCAAATATTAGGAAAGAACTTCATCAACGCGAAGTAACTATGTTAAGAGAAGATAAGAATCTGAATGGAAAAATGCATACTGAGATGAAGCTCACTAGAAAGAAGGCTAGAAAGCTAAGTAAGTAGAGGGATAAGATTGAAAATTTACAGAAAGTTCCAGAGGGAACCTCACAGAAGGAAAAATTTCAAAATTGGAGCTTCACCGAGATATCAAAACAAAGACACATGGCACTTTACCATGACGAAGCAATATATTCGTTGGGGAAAATTATAACCGTTAGATCAATGATCTGAATGGATAGAAAGCCATTTATGGCTAGCCAGATCGCCATATAATCGTTGAGACCATGACATAACGGATAGAACCAAGTTAATGAAGAAATGATACCCGTTACAAGTGACGTGTTGTCGAGTTACCTATTTATCCCACCGCGCCACGCACCGATAACACTTTTGCTAATTGAGAATTTGAGCCCACAGACTACATTGATTTTATACCATGATCATCATGATTCTACTCTTTCTCTCGTTAGTGTGTCTAAGATACCCCCCCGCACCTGAGATTGTTAACCCCGAGTGTGTATGTCGGACGAGTTGAGTGCTGTAGAGAGAGTTGTTGAGGAAGTTTTGATCAACCTGATGACTGAAAGAGTGATGTTGATGTCTACAGGTATACAAGAATCATCCACGAGAGGGATGCCAACTTCTCCATCCATTGCTTGAGCCAGACCATCCCAGCCATATGATGAGAAGCAAACCAAGCACAGGGATGACCTCATGAATGCTAAGATGATTCCGAGCATCTTACCCACCTATATACCACCTCTGAGCAGTGCTGTAAACCATGACAACATACCTAGATATTTCTAGTATGCCTTGGTCACTGCGTACCTCCCAAAGGGGATATGCGCAGTGCGAGGAGATCAAGATAAGATCACATCATTGAAGTTTAGTGACTTCAACCTGGGAGATCACAAAGTCTACAACATGTTATCCCTGGATAAGTACTTGACTAAAACTAAAGGGAAGAATTCGAAGGTCATCCCATAGTCATGGACCCACAACCTCGCGCAGTCCACCTTGCTGAACGTTATGAAGATTTCGCATTTCGGACGACACCAGGAGGTGAATACATGTGTCAAATTGTTGTTATATTTTTACCATGGAGGTTATATATGGTTAAACCATCGCATAACAATGGATCCAATGTTGATAAATCAGATCATCGGGCTTAGTATGCAAGGACCTGACCCACAGGATTTCTATCCTGGAAAATCCATGGACCACACTCTCGCCCAAAGGATCAAAGAAAATTATGGAAATGTCGAGAAAGGAAGGCAAGGCTACAAGGTAGATTTTATCCAGAGTGGTGCAATGTGCCTCACCTTTCAGATGATTGTAGGGAAGTTAGTACACAAGAACAGACCCACCCAAGTGACTAGTTTTGTAGTCGACCTCGCAGGGAAGTGCACGAAGGGCCTACAAATGAATTGGGTGAAGTACCTGGTAAACCAATTAGAACTTGACTGCAGAGAAGTGCAAGATCAAGGGTATGAATTCCACTTCAGTTGGCTATTGATCCTAATTTCTTTCATTGACTGGGAGATGCCGGAAGGTGCGACCTTCCCGGACATCGATTCCTTTGAACCATTGGCTGTGAATTTCAACACACTATGGTATTCAAGAAACATGAATAAATAATGGCAGTCCAATGTTGTATTTCACGCATACTACAACCAATTGAAGGTAACTATACAGTCCAAGCCTCCTATGACATCGAATACTTTACATAGGTTTCGGCCTTTGATGAAGTTTAGCGTGGACCGCCATTTTATTTATGTCACTGTGCACAATGATGAGCACAAGTAACAACTTTAGTCCTACTACATGCTAACGAAGGAGGACTTGGAGGAGATCACCAAGGACTGGTTGGCGGACCTCCTCATTCCAGCAGACCTTGCAGAGATATCTGATTTAGATAGTCCAAAAACTCTGCAGGATACACTCGGACCTAGCAGGACGAAGAAAATGCAAGAGGTTTAGGATTTAGACAGTGCATCTGTGAGGACTGCTTCCATCTCACCCAAGAAAGGAGGTGATGGCGGAGAGATAGATGGCACATAAGTTGAGGAGAATAAAGGTGAGGTTAGACCACCTAGAGACGAGGAGGACCCCTCGAAGAAAGAAAGGTTCCCCCCCCAAATCCTTCCTCCCAGAAGAAATCAAAAGATTATATGAAAAAAATGAAGACTATCCTCACCTCAGATGACTTTGATTTCATTATGGCGGCCCTGAATGATTCTTCGCTGGAGATATAAGAAAAACAAGAGGCTAAGAAGGAAGTGATGTACAATAGAATCGAGATTGAGCTCCAAGGAGTACACCAAGCACTACAGTCCATCTGCGTAGTCCCCACTATGCCTCTGTTAGTAGGAACACTGGAACTAGGAGATGAGCCAACTCAACTCCACTGAATCGCTGAGACAGTCGAAGCTCACCTTCGATGAGCACAGGAAGAAACAATGCAAGCCACCCAGACTTTGAGACAAGTATAAGGACACGTATGTATCACGAATCAGAGTGACACGTGGAAACTACTCAGCTCATGACATGTCAGCAAATGACGAAGCAACTTACGTCACTCCGAGAGTTTTCCTTCGGGAGATATACCACCAGTACTTTCCCCAAGTCCCGAAGTCTCGAATGCCGGAGTCTTGAAGTGGACATGAGATGTCCGATCTGAAGATCACTTCGGGAGCATTCTCATCCATCGATCTACTATAGTGGAAGGATAGTGTAACTTAAGCGTTGACCGACAACAAGCGGTCTCCACCATTTATGACTTACTTAGCAGGTGACCACTCCAGAGGAAAGAATGGGTTGAGATCTAAAATCTCTAAAGTCCGAAGACTCGGAGTAAATGGTGGCCATCCATCTCGATGCTTGATTAAGTCCTTTCCATCAGATCTAGTAGTGAAAGGATGAGTGAAAGGAACAAAGCTGACCGCTGCTCTAGTTCCGTGAAATAAACCGTTCGATCTAGATTCAGAAGTTTTGAAAAGTTGAAAACCCGAAGTTCTGAAGTGAAAATTTCTGTCAGCCGTCCATCTCATTAGAAGATTCATGACCATTGATTTGATGAGCACTCAAGCACTAGTTTCTCCTCGTGTTTGGTCACCACTGTTGATCATATGAAATATGAAATAAAGGAAAAAGATAATACAACACTTAAATTGATAAGCCTGTGGTTCTACGCCTGTGATCATATGGGTTGAAGGATGTGCCTCATACAGGTTTCATACGACAATGAGCTACACCATAACAATATAGAGAATCATTAAAAGATCGAATATGATCTATTGGTGAAACGAGAATACACCAGAAGCATGAGTACGATCTAATGAGTTGATCCATGTCCATGATCAACTCATGAGGACAAACAAACCGATACACAATCATGATTAAAAGATAGTTAAAACATGAAAACATGAATAAAGAATAAAAAGGAAAATGATATTAACTAAAGTTTAAGATTATCATTTTAAATGAAAAGGTACAATGGTTCAAATATGAAAAGACACAATGATTCAAATTCACACCAGTTGGAAGACTATATAAACAAAAGGAATGGTAAGAAGGTAGTGTAGTTGAATTTGTTAAAGTATATATATTTATATCTAATGGATTGAATGAAATTTAATTCTATTAGGTTGGTGCCTGTTTACAAGCCGGGTCTTGTATGATGATTTGATTCCTCACATCTCAGTTGGATTTGAGATCAATAAGATGGGACTTGTTATGAGGGTTAGATTCCTCATTTCTCAGTTGGATCTGAGAACTACAAGTTGGGTCTTGTAACAGAGAGCTAGTTCTCTCATAATTGTATGAAGATGATATTCAAAGATTGATCTTATGTTTTCATTCGAGTTATTTAATAAATAAATTATTTATTGTTTTATATATATTGATTGAGAAAATGAAATGAATATTTGTTGTTCAGTTAATTTGTGAAAAGTGGAAAATTGTCAATAAGTTTTGTGACACTGATTCACCCCCCCCTCTCAGTGTCAAGTACCCATTTCAACAATTGGTATCATAGGGGGTTCCTTCAACACAATTTAAACACTGAAGGTAGATCTAAAATAAATGGGTGGACATATTTCTATCTCCACAAATGAAGCTCCCTTATTTGATGGAACAAATTATTTATCATGGAGGGAAAATATGAAGAGATATTTGAAGTCAAGAGGATCTAGAGTTTGGGATTCCATAGTAAGTAACCCTTGACACTTAACTACTTCAAAGAGAAAATCCAAAACTGCAAAGGAAACAAAGAGAAACAATTCAATAGCCTTAAAAGAAATACAGGATGGATTGTCAGATCAAGTCAAAGAAAAGATGAAGCACTACATATTTGCCAAAGAATTATGGATTCAACTAGAAAATAGTTATCAGAATGTAACACAAGAAGAAGAGAAATTCAATGAAAGTGAGGAACAAGACTCTAATGAAGATGATTCTTATCAGAATAAAGAACAAAACTTAGAAGAAGAGAGTTCTTATCAAGATAATGAAGAAGATAAAGAAAGACAAAATTTCAATCAGATTGATTAACATAGTTCAGATAGAAATATTTATAATCTTAATGAAATGCACGATTCGATCTTAGTTAATAGTGAAAAAGATGACCTCATCAAGGAATTGAGGAATACCTCGGTTTTCATTAAAGAAAAATTACATTATCTTAAAACTGATGTTGCAACTGTTATAGAAGAGATTCGTTTGGAACCATGAAAGTATATGCATATTAAAGTTCCTCTGGAGGCCCTTGAAAATCTTGAGTCCACAACCATGTGCACTCTAGAAGAGTTGGAGAAAATCCAACAGAAATAAGTGATGCTACTTCAACAACTATATCAATCTAACCATGAAGATCATGAACAAAGGTTTCATCTAGAAAACATAGAAGAAGAGATCAAAAGTTTGAAAACCAAAGTTATTAATCTAACATAAGAGATGGAAGAATTAAAGATACATGACAGTAAAGGAAAAGAAGTGTTACACATTATTTTCGTCATCCCTATGACCGTTAATGATGTAAACTTGTCTGTAGTCTTAAGAGGGGTCAGTGGCCTGAGTTCCTGAAGAAAGAAGGGAGAAAAACTTTTCCTGAGAAAAGAAGTTGCATTTCCCTTTGTAAAAACCCTATTAAAGAGGATTTTCGCATGCTGCACTATGGCTAGTGTGCGAGAATGCCTGATTCTCACAGGCTACACCATAGCTGGGTTATGATAGGTTCGTAGGTTTCTCTATAAGTAGGGTGTGATAATTCTCATACGTGGGAAAAACGAGCATCTTCTCGATGCTTATAGAAGGAGAAACTTCCATGGTGAGGTGGGATCCGAATGGTTTGAATCTGACTCGCTTTCATGATTTGGTGGGATCATCCTAACCTCCTCACCTTATCCTCTTCAACTTATAAAAGGAGAGGAGCTCTCATGGAGAAGGTTGGATTGGATGAGATGAGCTTTGAGTTTGGAGCTTTTGGGATTAGCTTGGATTGGATTGATCTTTGGAGATTGTTAGCTTGGCTAGATGAGCCATTTTGTCAAGATAGATTGTGAATATTATCAGATCTATGCCCTCAGAATTCTTGGAGTGGAAGTGTGTGGGGAACAAAGGACAGTTGGAAGGGACCTTATGACATCAAGGCCATGGTTGTAATCTCTCTTTCACATTTAATATGATATAGTAATATGATTCTTTCCTATAAAACTTGTTGTGTTTTATTGTATGATTACTTGATCACATACATAGGTTTATATTCAGTTTATGCTATTACTATCACTTTGGTTGGTTGCGTTCTTTTGTAGGATCATCATTGTATGAGTGTTGGAACAGAGATAGGATGGCGATGGCGAGAGGAAGCGACGTTTAAACAGTATGTCACCTATCCCTCTTTAATTAGTAAATTAAATACATAAAACTTAAGGAAAGCATCATGTTCTGGTGTGTTTTGTTCTAGATCTAGGTGGATCTAGGGATATCAGTTAGTGTCCACACCTACCGATTTATCCAATAAAAAAATTGGCGAATCCCTTGGGGAATGGATTGTTTTCTAGTTAGTCTAGTTTCCCTTGCTTTGATTGCTTGTTTTCTGGTCTCTGAGTTTGTGGGAGAGCCATCCAGACTCTCTGGATCTAAAAGTTCACTTAGACTCTTTGTCTTTTTTCCAAAATCTGTTTTATTTCAAACAGTCTCGCACTGTACCCCTCTAGAGCCTGCGAAAAACTTTGATTTTCGCACCCTACTATTCAGTCCAGTGCGACATTCTCGCACCCTACCTGTGTCTAGACTGCGAACATGCCTAATTTTCGCACTGCACTTCACTACTAGGCTGCAAACTTGTTTGTAAACTTTTTTGGATTGGGTCTTGTCATCTTTTGATGTCCAGTTTTGCTTTGATCATCTGGATTGAGATTTTGGAGCCTATATTGATCTGTTTACAGTCTGCTTGACATTCTTTGAGTTGATTTTAGCCATCTTTGCTTTGTTTGGTTTTGAAGGATTAGTCTCTTTCTTTGAGTGTCTTTCAATTACAAAGTGTGTGTTTTTATTTAGAATTGTTTAGGGAAAGATCATATTTCTTCTGAATAGTTCGCTTTAAAATAAAACTTTTAGTTTGGGTTTCTTTGTTTTAAGAAAGTTCATTATTTCTTTTAGTGAAAATTTTGAAACAAAAGGATTTAATTTCTTGCTTTATATTAGATTGGGGGCATCCTTGCATTTGAAGTAGCGAAATTGCATGATTCTTGGCATTTTTTGGTCTTAAATTATGAAACTTTCCCCCCCTCATGGCTGGGGGGGCCATGAATCGTGTATTGGTATACAGTGTCTTTGAATCATTTCTTGAAGATATTGATATTGATGAGTTTTAAAATTTTGGGACATCGTGCATATGGGAATGATAAATGTTTTCTCCTTATTGTAGCATAGCATTCATCGAAATGAAAAGATTGCATCTTCATATCTTTGCATAACTTTTGAGTCGATCAAAACACCATATTGTCCATGCCATCTTCATTTTGAGTAACAATAGCCTTAAAAATAAAGCGCTTATAAAAATTGATTAGACATTTTTATATTTTCTGGTAGCAAACCTACATTAAATTAGTTGTAGGGCTTTGGAATAGGTGTGAAAGATAACTTTCCAAAGCTGCAAACAAACATAGTATCTTGTGATAGGGAGAGTTTAATCCACTTACTAAATTTTGTCCTGGGAAGTCCTTCTCACACAAGGGTCAATCACGAGGTCGCATTAAGACTGGCAGAGTTACTCACCCTGCTTTGTTGGTCTTGGTGTAGAGATTGCGCGTATTATGGGGGTCACTTGAAGGTATACCCACAATGATGAGTGGAAGCCTTTCAAGTTGATTTTGGGCTAGATACCTTGCCCTTGTGCATGGATTGGACTGTCGAATGTTTCCCCAGGCATCATTATAGTGATTGGTAACCTTAGTGTCCTATCTCTTTAGGGTCTTTACACAAGGAGACTGTGGAGGGGCAAGTCTTCACGGTACCTGGAATCAATGTTGGCCAAACTCACTCGGGCTCCTTGGAGGGTATACCCATGATTATGTGTGGGATCTTGCATCAAGGCATAAGTTAGTTAAGTAGGTTGTCAACATAACTTTTCCACCTACTCTCTCTCAGCCCCTTCTTACTTTGTTCCCGCGACGTTGGATTTCATCGCCAACTAGTGATCTCATTGCAATAAGGTTTTGTTTGCTTGCTTTATTAATAGATTTTTAGCGTGTGCTGTTTGTTTTCCCTAGTAGACTCTAGGTTGGATATTTGTTTTAATGGCGTCAGTTCCTGAAATGACCAATGAAGGAACCCCTTCTCCAGGGGAACCTTTTGTTTTTCCTTCTTATGGAAACATTGGACCTCCTCACATCGCTACTTTGAGTCTTCTGGGTCTCACAATTGGATTACCAGTATGGTTGTTTTCTACCTAGGTAATCCTGAATGCAGTAAGTGATTCAGTCATAAGCACTTCCCCCCAAGAACATCAACCTCATGTTGATCCTTCACCAATAAGATCTTCTTCACCTTCTTCACTTTCAAGGTCTTCTTCCATTTCATCTTCTTCGCCGAGTGAAAGATCTCAAGCTAGTAACTTGGTGGATAAGAAGAAGAAGAAATGAAAGAAGAAGAAGAAGAAAAATAAGCAAGGATCCAAACTTCCAACCACTGTCAAACATGTTGGAAAAGAACCAGTTATTGTTAATCATGCTGGGAGTGTTGATGATGTCAAGATAACCTAAACAACCTGTAAGCCCAAGTACCCTTGTAGGCTTTGTAAGGGTAGCCATCTTCTTAAGGATTGCCCTGGTCTACCCAAGGTTATAGAAGTATGGTCTACACACCTTGAACAACCCATGTCGTCAACCTCTGAACAACATGCTGATGACCTCTCGTCAACTAGTCATGATACCGTTGGGAAGAAGAAAAGTAGAGTCAAGTTCCCGTGTATGTTATGTAAAGGGAGTCATCTCACTCACCTTTTCCCTTGTATGGGTGAAGCCTCGAAATTAATGGAAGACATGACTATTTCACAGCCTCAACTTCCAGCTGCTTATCACAAGCTTACTCTTGACCCCCCTATAGTTGATGGAAAGATCACTCCGGTCCCTTCCTCGGTCAATCCGGTTGATCATGTTGTCAATCTGGTCATGTCCTTAGTTGAACCAGTTGACAAAGTGGTTGATCCGATACCATCCTCGGTCAATCCTGCTCTCCCCTCAGAGAGTGAAACTAAAGAGATCAATCCGATCCCATCCTCGGTCGATCCCACTCTCCTATTAGAGAGTGTCACCCAAGTGGTCGATCCGTTTCCACCTGTTGACACCATTCTCCCCTTGGAGAATGCAACCCAAGTGGTCGATCTGATCTCGTCATCGATTGAACCTACTCTCATGCTAGAGAGTAAACCCGATAATGCCCATGTTTTCTTGTTGATATAGAATCTACCATGTTGGTGGGTATTCCTCCTTCGCCCATGGAACCCCCTCCAAGTAATGAGGCCATCCATTTTGATTGGGGTGTGCTAACTAGACCTCGTCTTCCCTCTCACATTCCTTTCCAGATTACAGTACGGGTTTGTGGTCAAGACGTTCCTCAGACACTAATAGATGAAGGTGCGTTTGTTAGTATTTTTTCCTCTTTTGCTTGGCAAGCTTTGGGTTTTCCTTCACTTGTGCTAGTTACGTAGAATCTGTTAGCTTTTAACAGAAGAACCAGTCAACCTTTAGGGACCCTTCCTTAGTTTCCTATAACTTTGGGAGGGAAAAATGTCTTTATTGACGTCATGGTAGTCCAATACCCCTTGGATTTCTCTTTACTCCTTGGGCGAGATTATGTCTATGCCATGAAAGCTATTGTGTCCACCCTTTTTCATGTGATATCTTTCCCTCACGATGGAAGAATGGTTAATATTGATCAAATTTCATTCATCGGTCCCTATTGGATTACCTCCCTTAATGATTCTTATATGTAGACGGTATCGCCCCCGCCACAGGTCAATTATGTGGCGTTGTTGCCCATGGCTTCAACTTCTGATGACTTAGATCTAGTAGTTGACATGGTGATCTCTTCGATAGGGTTGTTAGAGCCTGATATCTTTACTCCTATTGCAACCCTCGACATGGTGTCCTTCCAGAGTGTGTTTCTTCCTTCCAGTGAATACTTCTTGGAAGCCATGAACGAGTTTTGTCCCTTGAAATGGTATCCTTCTAGAGCATTGTCCTCTTGGAATCCATGATCAAGAAGAGAGACAATGATAGTTTTACATCTCTGTGGAAACCTCGTTAAAAAATGAAACAGAGGTTACGAGCATAGTTCTGGTTTCTATGTCAAGCTTGTTAAAAAATGAAATAGTTTTCCCCCTCTTTGTTTGAGTCAAGTCCTTCTTCTAGTATTTGAAGCTTCATTTCATTCTCCTTTGTAGTTGGATGAAACGAAGCTTGGGGAGAATTTGCCTTAGCCTCTGTATTTCATGCTAAAGTTGAGCCGCTAGCTTCTTAAGCTGGGGGCTAAGTACCAACCATGCGAATTCGTGGATAATGTGTTGGGAAGTTCAAGCATAGTTTTTACTTTGGTTCAAGCTTGTGTAAAAATGAAACCACCTACCTCAAACATAGTTTCCCCTGGTTCGAGCTTGTGTAAAAATGAAACCAGGTTAAAGCATAGTTTTGTTTAGTTTTTAAGCTTGTGTAAAAATAAAATCTATCCCAAGCATAGTTTTGTTTTGTTTTAAAGCTTGCATAAATATAAAAACAATCTTGAGCTTAGTCTTTGTTCTTTCTCATGCTCGTAAATACATGAGACTAAGTTACAAAGCTTAGTCTTTGCTCTTTCTTGTGCTCGTAAATACATGAGAATGTAACTGAGTATACTTTTATCACTTTATCGGACTTGTAAAGGTTATATGAAAAAGAAACCCTTGGAGTTCCCTTTAAGCTCTTTTCAAACTCTTTAAACATGAAAAGATTTCCGAGTGACCTTGTTCTTTTCACGCTCATTAAAGTATTTGAAGAAAACATCTATTGAGCGATAGTTTATCTCTTTTTCAGTCTCATCAGACTACTTTATGAAAAAGGAACTGAGAGAGTTCTCTTTAAGTGTTTTTCAGACTCTCTAAACATGAAAAACCCCTGAGTTTTC
>SNQJ01S0040396.1:15794-33901 GCA_010110895.2 Picea sitchensis
CCCTCGCACTTGTTAACGGTATACACTAATGACCGGTAATCAAGTGGTTTCTACCATGTTCGACTTCAGCACATGTATTCACATGGTTAGATTCGTACTATAGAGTGGTGGAGATGAAGAACCTGGAAGGGACCTTATGAAATCAAGGCCACAGTTGTAATATCTCTTTCACATTTAATATGATACAATAATATGATTCTTTCCTATAAATCTTGTTGTGTTTTATTGTATGATTCCTTGATCACATACATAGGTTTATATTGAGTTTATTCTATTCCTATCAATTTGGTTGGTTGCGTTCTTTTGCAGGATCATCATTGTATGAGTATTGGAATGGAGCTAGGATAGTGATGGCGAGAGGAAGTGGCATTTAAACGGTATGTCACCTATCCCTCTTTAATTAGTAAATTCAATATTTAAAACTTAAGGAAAGCATCATGTTCTGGTGTGTTTTGTTCTAGATCTAGGTGGATCTAGGGAGATCAGTTAGTGTCTGCACCTACCGATTTATCCAATAAAAATAAGTACTAAAAGAATTAGAATAATTAGTTAACAGTCTAAACATTCAACTTGAGTATATTATCGAAAGTGAAAAAGACTTAAAAATTCAATTAACAAGGAAATAAAATTCTTACCACATGTTGGAATTGGAAATCATCAATTTCAAAAAGATAAATGAAAGTACTAATGTAGATCTAATGACACAAATTGAGAAAGTTAAGAAAAGAGAAGAAGCTCAGAAGATCCAAATAACTAAAAAGGAAGAATTGTTGGTGGAAGTTTCATCAGACCAGGGTCCTTCTCAGGTTAGCAACAAAAGGTACCATGTAGTCTAGAGCACTAGAATTTTCAACTCCTCCGAAGAGAAGAAGTCTCACCCGAATCGCTGTTGAGACGGATAGATAGGTAAGGGTAGGGAAAAGACTTAATAGGATCCATAGAGCCTTCAGGAATCATTCCTGATCTTGTGCAAGAGACATGAACAAATCTGAGCCATACATGTGTAAGAATCGAACCTACTTACGTTGCTAGCAAGCATTTAAACATAGAACCATCAAATAGAACTCATAATCCATAATGAAATACTGTAATACATAAGTAAACACATAGAGCCACATAATTTTTGAAAATTTAGGTCATTCTTCATATTATCTTCAGAATCCTTCTCTGATTACAGACTCAGAATTACACAGTAGTGCGCTATACAGATTCTTGGCTCTGGACACATGCCACAGAGATCCAATTCTCAAACTAATAGATCCCATTCATTATAGACTCAATACTTGAATTAAATCTACTTACAATAATCATCTACAACTAATCCGACTAACCCAACCAAAAAAAAACAACAACCCTTTTACACTTATGTTCAGCCCTATATATCTCTAGGTTGTGTCTTCCTTCTCGGCTTGCATGCTTTCTTGTTCTCTTGCAACAGTTTGTTTTTTAGGTGGCGTTGTGCTGAATTTCACAACTGATTTCTCTTTATCTTTCTCTAGGCCTCTAATGAAGCATGCACAACTCGTGCTCACTCAAAACTTGCACAATTCCTTGTCCAAAAATGAAGGGCCCAATAGGCTCCGACCACAATCCTTGACTCACCCTCCAATCAAACGCTTGGTTCTTTCACATTCTCTAGGAGCATCTGTTGTTTTTCCTTGTCCTTATTTTCTTCTTCCTTGGGCTCTTCTATTTGTGATTTCTCTTATTTTACCTCTTCAAATGAAGGGCCCAACTCTGGTACCAATTCTAAGGCTCGATGCTTCACTCCTTGAAAGATTCAAACTTTGTCTTGCTATTTCCGGGAGAGGAGTGATGCCTTTGCAAGAAGTTGTTGGGTCATCTCTTTGATATACTCCTTTGGTTTGGCTGCAACCAACGAGTTCTTCATTCAACACCTGGATATTTGTGTGAACCTCCTCCAAGACTTGGTTTCATTGAACGATGATTCCCATCCAGTCACTGACTTCCCTGAAGATTTTGGTGCATTCCACTGTGTGCTTGTGCAGTTGTGCTCAGACGTTGTTACCTTGCAATGTTATTTTCTACATCTGCTCCTGCAGCTGCTTCTCTGCTTCCTGTTGGACCTATTGTATCTTTTCTTCCATCTTCTCAGTGTTAGTAGTGAGTTGTGTCCATGCTTCCTGTAGCAACTCAATCTGTTTCTCTAGCTCGCCTACCTCGTTAGCTTCGGGTAGGTCGGGCACAACCTTCCCAATCTCCGACCATGCTTCAACAAGTCTTTCCTACACTTTTTCCAGTTTGCATTGGACTTGGAGTTTGTCATACACTTCCTATATCCTGCATGTTTGCGTGATGAAATCTTCCTTCCTTGAAACCTTGACGGATCTCTCGACCTCCTGGAGCCTTTTCTCTAATTGGTCCGTTGATGCTTGGATTATTCCAAATAATTGCGTTGTTGGACACTGTACCAGGTCAGCAGATGAAGGATCTATGTCGATGGGGTCTCGTGTCTGCAGTGGAAGTCCACTGGCCGTTTCTACCTCTTCTTCTATTGGTGGCACTAGTGCGATCTTCAAACTTAGCGCAGTGGGAAAAAGAGTCAGAACCTCTGTTCTGGCTATGCAGAGTTGCATCAATTCTATGCATTGCTGAGGGTTCTGGAGAACCCTCTCAATTTTTTCTCACGCAGATGTTGTAGCCTGCCCGATTGTTGATTTTGGTTCGTTGTGAGCATCTGGTATCTCTGGATCTTCCAATGATTCTACTTCATGAGGCTTGATTTTTTGGGCACCCTCACCCTTGGCTGGTGAGGTGATTTGCTAGTTTCTTTTGGCTTCCAGCTCCTCTCTACTTCGGGTGTCTTTTTCTTGTGCTGAAGACTCAAGCTGCTGTTCCTGGGTGTCTGGATTGATATCATTCAAATTCATGCTCGACTCTTATGCTTTGGGGTCTGGACGAGAAAATTCTGATGTTGGTTTGGGTGACTCTCGGGTTATTTATAGGATTCGTCGCTCCACTATCGCTTGCTGATCAAGCTACATCAACTTTGGGGTTGTGGTTTGATGTGGACTAGTGGTGGTGGGGTTCGGTGATTGTGGTGGTGGTGGTGATGGAGGATGCTCAATGAGGAATGTGGTAGTAATTTTTTCAGGCTTCGGGTCATCCTTAATATCAATGATAGTGGTGGATTTAACTGCCGCGTGGGTGCGGGGGGTGGTTGATGCAAGGGGTTGGGGGTTCAAAGGTTTGTTCAGTGAGACCCTGGTTCTGGGAATCTTCACCAATGATTCGGTACAGAACACAACACCCAAGATCTAGTTAACATATGCACTTGACAACACAACATCGTTTGGAAGCTGACGGATGGATGGTATTTTCCTTCGCTCTAACTGTTGTATTTTTTCTTCCTCCTCAGAGTGTGATTGTACCAGAGTGTCTTGTTTCTTTGGATCTAGGCTTGAGCTCGGTCCTTCTCCTACTTCCTTGTATTTTTTCTTCAGTATCTACGTAGGAAAAATGTAATGCATCCTCGACTTACACAGGCTGTGTTTGACCCTTGGCCATGACATGACTTCCTTGTCAAAGGCCTCCTCATCTAGATAGAATTATAGCATCCTTGTGTGGAAATGTTCCTTGCTGACATGTCTTGACCAGACAAATGTATGGTGCCGGTTCATGCTGAAGGCGATATTTCTCGTATTGCAGTTGAGGAGCTCCTGGATTCACAACCTCTACATTGCGTCTATCAGACCATTATACCATTTAGTAAATGCTGCAGCGTTGAAGGCTGTATTCTCCGAGTCTGGTCTGGACTGCCATGGCTCGAACATCTTCTCCATGCGGCCCTTATATGGTATTTTCGACTGTCTACCCATAGGTGGATTCCATTTGAACATTGTGAATGCCACAAGTAGGTATCCATAAGTGAAGGTTCCTCCCTTCTCATGCGCTTCCTCGCAAGCTACCAGTAGTTCCTCCAGTAGGTAATTAGACGAATTGAACACTACTCCACTGGCACAAAAGTCGGTGACTGCTAATGTATCTAGAGTGCATTAACCTTTATAGTATGATCTCATAGACTTGCTCGCTATGATGTAACAACAGGTCTAGACTGTCTTAGGTAGTATTGGTTTGATTACTGTTGTGCATCCTCCCCTCTTCATGTTGAATTTCTCATACAGGCTGATCTTGCCTTTATTTTTCCCGTGCTTACTGGGACCCTAAAATACTTTCGACACATCCTCTCCTTGGGAAGATAGTCTCGTAAGCTATTGAATGTCTTCAGCATGGATTGGATACCGCTTATCCAACCATAGACTTCTATCATGCAACCTGCTTATCATAAATTTTGTGCATCGTGCAATCTCACTCGTGGTACCAAACACTGGTAGGTCTCTCAGGTTCATGATGGTCGAATTGAATAAGTTGATGAGGTCTTCTTTTATAAAAAATTGCATACCTCCGATTCCATTCGGGGCCATCTCCCAAAAGACATCTGTGTGCATATGTGGGAATACTACTGAATCCATGAGGTCAAGTTCAAGGAGCTTAACATGCTCCACTTTCCCTTTGATATCGCCCATGACCTCGACCCAGGGGTCGCAGGGCTTGTCTGGTACCGCCTCTTTAGATATGGCACTTTGACTGGCTATGACTCTCGGTATTCATACTTCTGTGACAAGCTAAGGACTATGGATTTCACACTAGTAGAGACTGGTTTGCTCTATTGAATTCAGAAATGGCTATGCTTCTTTTGGAAATGATGCATTCACGAGTGAGTTATCAAGGCCTTATACTTGGCTTAATGGACAAGTTTAGCAGTAACTGTTCTTCATCATGACTATATGGACGCAACAAGATCTGAGTTGTCCGACGAGACAATTTAACAGGGTAAATCCTATTTGGCGATTTTGGCATTTACTTATTTTCATGAGTGGAATAGGGACATGGTTGATTTCAGAACTTTCCATTTGACAGTTGAGTATCCAGGCATGAAATTCGATGGCATATTTTCATAACGCAACTTTATGGATTAATAGACTTCAGACGTGGTACTGAAATGGCAATAAAGGCTATGGCTAGACTATGTTCATGTGGCATATGGATTCAGATCGTATTCAGATTCATCCTTTCTCCAACCACAGAGGTTTTCCCCATCATATTAATGACTATCATTAATGGATTCTCTTAAGATTTGGATCCTACACTGCTGAGTCATTCGTTTTGTATCAATATACAACACTTAATAAAAAAATGAACTATGTGTCATGGCGCAACACTGCACATATTGAATTTATTACTGAATTTACAAAAATTTCAGAAAACTCAAATCTAACTATTGTACAAGATCTTTTGGACTAGAGAGACAATCCCTCTTTCTCAGTTTTGAGACATGTAGGGATTCAGGTGAGCTCCATTCAGCCATCCTGGTCGCATCACACCATCAAGTTGCACAAGTCTGACCACTCCTGAGGGTCGGATATCCACAATCATGAATGGTCCCAACCAATGCATATGCATCTTTCCATGATGCTTCTGGTACTGGCTATTGTAGAGTAGCACCTTGTCTCCTTGCATGAATACCTTGGCCTTAATGTTCCTATCGTGCCAAGAATTTTTTCTTGCTGTTTCAACCGACTGATGAAAGTTTGCTAGAAATATGGTCTCTTCGATTTCTTGTAGTTCTGTAAGTCTCTGTTCAATGGATTCGTCTTCTGTCATGCGTGTGACTTTTGAAATATACAAACTTGGAGTGTTGAACTCTATAGGCACCACTGCCTCTCTCCCATAAACCAAATGGAATGGTGTGTACATGTGGAGTTTCTTTGTAGTTGTCCTATAAGCCCAGAGTACAACTCGAATTCGGTCATCCCAGTCCTCCCAGTTTGTGCAAGAGACTTTTTTTAGTCACTTTTCCAAGATTTTTTTTAAGGCTTTGACTAATCCGTTGGCCTGTGGGTGGTATGGATTGATCTTGTGATGTTGAATCAAAAATTCTGCTGTAAGTGTTGCTAATGAAATGATCTCCCTGATCGCTGGTTAGGCTCCTAGGACATTTGATCCGAGTAATGATATTCTCAAAAATGAACCTGGAAGAAGTATCTGTCGAACAGTCCTGTACAACTACTGCTTCTGCCCAACGGGTAAGGTAGTCAGTCGCGGTAATGGTGTAACTAGCCTTTGGATGTTTGGCTGTAAGGTTGATTGGCCCAATGAAGTCAACTGTCCATTTCTGAAAAGCTTGTAGAGCTCTAACTGGTTGTAGTGGAAATTCGTCTCGGTGTGACGTCTTTCCCATGCATTGACAACCATCACATGATCTAGCATATACTTTTGCATCCTTGAAGAGTGTTTCCCACAAAAGTCCCACCTGTAGAATTTTTTTTGCTGTGGCCTTTCCTTCTACGTGGCATCCTCCAACTCCACTATGATATTCCCAGAGTATATCGTGCCTTTCATGATCCAGGACACACCATCTGAGGATGTTGTCTAGTCCTAGTTTATACAACTATCCGGTGATCAACTGGTAATCTGCTGCTCTAAAAACCATATGGCGTTTATGGGTTGTGGAATAGGTTTTAGGATAGGCCCCTGTACTGATAAAGATTGCTATGTCCTCCAGTTATTTTGGTATGGCCTCAATCCTAAAAAAATGTGCATCCTAGAGCTGATCATCTATCACTCCACCACTTTCCCCTGAATCTAACCTAGACAAGTGATCAGGTCCTATGTTGCATCTTCCCAACTTGATGATAACTTCAAAGGAAAATTCCTGAAATAACAACAGACATCTACAAATTCTCCCTTCCAACATAGGTTTGTTAACTAGATATTTCAATGCAGAATGATCAGTAAAGAATTTGAAATGAGACCCTAACAAATAATGTCTAAATTTATGAAAAGCATAAATCATATCCAAAACCTCCCTTTTCGTCATTGTGTAGTTGCATTCTTCTTGTGACAACTTCCGACTCACAAAATAGATAGGGTGATCCATAGCTCTATCTCCAGGTTGTGTTAAGATGGCTCCTAAGGCAATTCTTGAAGAATCTACATGGACGTGAAATTCATTCTCCCAGTTTGGGAATATCATAATCGATGTTGTGATGAGTTTCTCCTTAAGTGTCTCAAATGATTTATCACATTCAGGAGTCCATTGGAACGTTTCATCCTTTTTCAGTAGGTTTTCAAGAGGTGCAGTAATGTTGGCATATCTTTGGATGAACCTGCGACAGTAACCTATGTGTCCCAGTATGGGGTGCAACTACTTAGCACTCGTGGGTGGTGGCATATGCACAATGGATGCAACTTTGGCTAGATCTACCAATACTCCTTCTCGGTAGACTATATGGCCCAACAAATTCCCACGTGGTACACAAAAGATACACTTTTTGAGATTCAATGAGATCTGAAACTTTCTATATCTGTCAAACATTAGCCTTAGCAGTGCTACATGTTCCTTGAGCAGGATATATATTGTCCAATCATCCATATAGAATTCTATAAATTTGTGAATGAAATATCTAAAATATGCTATCACAATCCTGGAGAAAACTGCAGGAGCATTCTTTAAGCCAAATGGCATCACACTGTATGAAAAATATTCCCATTCTATTATGAAAGTGGTCTTTCTTTTGTCCTCTTCAACAATCCTGACTTGATGGTATCCTGAAAATCCGTCTGTGAATGAGTATGCTTCCTTTCTTACAACCTGTTCTAGCACCTCGTCTGTAAAGGGTGTTGGGAAGGGGTCATGTACATAGGCAGAGTTAAGACTTCTGTAGTCTACACAAAATCTAATATCCTCTTTGTCTTTCTTGCTTTGAATGACTATTAGGCTAACCCACTCTGCTTCTTCTACTACAAAAATGAGACCTGCTTCCAACATCTTATCTATCTCCTTCTTAACCTTCTCTTTTAATCTTGGGTTAAGACAATATGGTCTATGTCTGACAGGCTTGGATCCTGTTTTTAACTCAATCTTAATTTCTCCCATGACTCCTTTGATTCCCTTTAACTCGGAAAAAGTCTTTGGTAACAAATACTCATATTCCTGCAGTAAATTCGATATCTATTAACTGGTTTTCTCATCCCAGTAATCTCCCACCATAGCTATCTTGGGTTTCTCTGTGGTCCCTATGTTGATTTTCCGCAATTTTAATGGGTGATTATAGGAACTATCGGTCTAGCTGGGTATGGTGTTTTGGATTTCTCTTCTCCCCTCTATCTCTTTGATGGCTAGGTTTCTCAGTTCTTCTAAGTCATCTAGGCTTTTTGAATCTTTGCTAATCCGATATCATTCTATAGGATTCTCAGTTGAGGGAAAGTGGAGATTTGTCTGAAGTTCTTGGCTATGTTTGGCACATACCACTAAGTTTGATTTATGATTACCATTATCTGTAAAAATAATTTCTTTAATCTTTTGTAGGGCTACTTCAAGCTCAGGTTACCTACTTGTGAATGAGAAGTTCTTGCAAAAATGTAATATACCAGATATAAAATGTATGAAGAACTGAAATAAAATTCTAGTAATGGTAGAATAACAACAATATAACCATAACATTCACCACAATAACACTGAAATGATATAAGAATAACACAGAAATAACACTTTGAATCTAAAAGCAATGTTCATGGGCCTCTTCGAGGGGACAAATTCGAGTTGAGTAGAGATCTATTACAATAATATCTAAGCTAGGGTTCTCATACCCTCGACTCCTATTTATACTAAAAAGAAGCATCTAGAGGAAGATCCTTCTAGAAGCAAAAGCTTCTATTAGGTCTTCTTACATCCACCTTATTCTATTTTATTGAAAGGCCTGATTAATATTGACCTTTATTACATCCAAATATATTGTTCTACATATGTGCGGGTTAGGACCCTAATATGTCCACCCCCTTAAAAACAACCTTGTCCTCAAGGCTTGAGATGAGGAAATTGCTGCAGAATGGTAGCTGGTTCCCAAGTCGCGTGTGTTGGAGTTGTATCTTTCCACTGTACTAGCACTTCCTTGATGGTTCTCTGACATAGGCGTTGCTCACGCTGGTCCAAAAATATCTCTGTGTATAGTCAAATGGATCCTTTTTTAGCTAACTCTGGAAGGTTGGTTTGAATTTGGCACTTAGCTCCAATCACCTTCTTTAAGCATGATACATGAAAAACAAGATGTAGCTTTGAATTGCTGGGCAAAGATAACTGATAGGCGACTTGTCCCACATGCTTGAGTATGGTATAAGGACCATAAAATTTGGGCACTAGCTTCTGACAATGCTTGGCCTTGAGGGAAGTTTGCTTGTAAGGTTGCAGTTGAAGAAACACCTGCCCCCCTTCTCCAAATTGACATTCAGAGTGACCTTGATTTGGTTGTTGCTTCATGCAATTATGTGCCATGACCAAATTCTCTTTGAGGGTATGGAGAATAGCCTCTTTAACTGTAAGTGTTAGGTCAACCGCTTGGACCTTCGAGGCACCTGGTAAGTTTGAGATAAATGAAGGTGGATTCTGTCCATATACCGCTTCAAAAGGAGTCATGCATGTAGTTGTATGGTATGAAGTGTTGTACCACCATTCAGCTAGGGGTAACCATTGAGCCCACTGATTTTTCTTTTCCGAGGCAAAACACCTCAATTATGTTTCCAAACACTTGTTGACAACTTCTGTTTAGACATCAGTCTGGGGATGATAAGCTATGCTGAGATGCAATTTGATGCCTTGTATCTTGAACAGTTCTTGCCAAAACTTGCTTGTGAAAGTTGGGTCGCGATAAAAAACAATAGAGTGAGGCATGCCATGAAGCTTGAAGACCTGATCCATGAAGATTTGAGCCACCATGGATGCTGTAAACTGGTGTTGAAGGGCACATAAATGAGCATACTTGGAAAGGATATCAACAACCACCATGATGAAAGATTTATTTCCCAATTTGGCTAAGCCGGTAATAAAATCCATAGAGATATCCTTCCAAATAGCAGGTGGAATCGGGAGCGGTTGTAGTGTGCCCGACGATTTGACTATTTCTCCCTTGTTGCGTTGACACACTGTTGAGACCCGAAATTGACATCCCCATTACCCTATTATACTCTTCATCTATACCTTTTTGTCTCACCTAAAGCCTGGGTGAATGACAAGAACGCTACCATTAGTCAGTGATAAGGTCATAAGGTAAAGTATGGTTAATTCATGCATTTTGTGGTTTATTGAGTTAAGGAATTAAATATTTCATGTACTAATGCTTCAATTTTCCATGTATAATCTTTGACCTCTAGATATCTAGCCTTCCTGTACCAGCTCAGCTATCCGGTACTTGTGCACCAATACTTCCACTATCTGAATCCGGTACCAAATGCATACGGTACTAAAATCTTATCTGTTGTGATCCGGTACCAATGACCGTGGACTGTCATGATCTGGTACCACCATTTGCGCACTGCTGTGATCTAGTACCATCTACCTGTCACAATCCGGTACCAATATAGAGAACCGAATGTACCAAGTTTAGCTCCAGATCGCCCAAGACAATTGGTGGATGTTTATTTGCTTTAGCAAGGCTATGTTAGAATAGTTTGTTGATTACCTCATCCTCATGCACTTCATGTCATGAGGATGAAGCTAAAAGATGTAACCAAATAATTAAATTTAAACATTTGACTGATTTGCAAATCATTTCACCTCCTTGTGTTTCACGACTAAGACTGTTAAATGGTCGTGGAAAGGATGGTGGAAGAAGAGGAGAGTTAACATATTACCAACATGTGAAGCAACGTGTTATATTGCAGAACATATTCTGAGTGAAGACTAATAGAATAACACCATTTATCTCCATGTCTTGATTGTTTATGATTGAATATGAGTTGAGTTGTTAACAAAAGTTTGATGTTATGTTTTGCGATTTGAGTGAGAGTAATGTGTGGGTTGAATACAAGCTTATTGTAGACTTCAGTAGCTAACCTGTTGAAGCGGTAAGGGATTACCACCCAATAAATGTTAGCATTTTTGTATATTAGCATTAGCATTTGTTTTCAGTAGTGTAAACATTAAATTAGCTGAAGCTTTAACTCTGTTAGATGATAGCAGTACAACTTAGACTAGGATTTCCATTATATAATTGTTTAGAGATCTTTACTTGCTCTGTTTTTGCATATNATAAGGTCATAAGGTAAAGTATGGTTAATTCATGCATTTTGTGGTTTATTGAGTTAAGGAATTAAATATTTCATGTACTAATGCTTCAATTTTCCATGTATAATCTTTGACCTCTAGATATCTAGCCTTCCTGTACCAGCTCAGCTATCCGGTACTTGTGCACCAATACTTCCACTATCTGAATCCGGTACCAAATGCATACGGTACTAAAATCTTATCTGTTGTGATCCGGTACCAATGACCGTGGACTGTCATGATCTGGTACCACCATTTGCGCACTGCTGTGATCTAGTACCATCTACCTGTCACAATCCGGTACCAATATAGAGAACCGAATGTACCAAGTTTAGCTCCAGATCGCCCAAGACAATTGGTGGATGTTTATTTGCTTTAGCAAGGCTATGTTAGAATAGTTTGTTGATTACCTCATCCTCATGCACTTCATGTCATGAGGATGAAGCTAAAAGATGTAACCAAATAATTAAATTTAAACATTTGACTGATTTGCAAATCATTTCACCTCCTTGTGTTTCACGACTAAGACTGTTAAATGGTCGTGGAAAGGATGGTGGAAGAAGAGGAGAGTTAACATATTACCAACATGTGAAGCAACGTGTTATATTGCAGAACATATTCTGAGTGAAGACTAATAGAATAACACCATTTATCTCCATGTCTTGATTGTTTATGATTGAATATGAGTTGAGTTGTTAACAAAAGTTTGATGTTATGTTTTGCGATTTGAGTGAGAGTAATGTGTGGGTTGAATACAAGCTTATTGTAGACTTCAGTAGCTAACCTGTTGAAGCGGTAAGGGATTACCACCCAATAAATGTTAGCATTTTTGTATATTAGCATTAGCATTTGTTTTCAGTAGTGTAAACATTAAATTAGCTGAAGCTTTAACTCTGTTAGATGATAGCAGTACAACTTAGACTAGGATTTCCATTATATAATTGTTTAGAGATCTTTACTTGCTCTGTTTTTGCATATTATTTGTTTTTATGAATTTGGTTTTTAGACATGAATGTTGGTAGAAGTGGTCAGACATATTTGAAGGAGAACTAGTTAAGTCCACAACAACACATTGTGAACCACAACATATTCAATATATTGACTATTGAACTACCCATGCTATGTCTTGATGATTGATTTGTGATTTCCCTTTCAGAATTGTGGATTGCATAGTTAGTTTTCTGGGTCAGATAGCAGAGTTGATCTGTCAAACCAAATCCATCTCATACTTGCATGTGCCATAATGGAGTATATAGCCTCTCTGTGAAAGACAACCAAAGTGCATTGCAATTTTCTATTTTGATTTGTTTCCAACATGCATAATCTAGCTAGTTCTATACTCGTGACATTAGAAATTACCTTTCTTACTGGTGTCTTGTGAATATGTTGATTACGAATCCCGGATTGATAATTAATGAGTGCATTATACTAAACATATAAGCAACACAAAATTTTGGCGCCGTTGCCGGGGAGTTGCAAACGATAGGAAGTGATTTTTAGATTAGATTATTTGCATAATTTTTTTTTTTAAGGCTGCTTGAGGAAGGAGGATAAAACGTTTAGGACGCGAGTGAAGAGCCATGCGGCCACTAGAGTGGGGTTCTCTGAAGCCAGGTTTCCTTCTTACCTTCTAGATAGAATTAAGATTTCAATTCAATTAAAGAATCAAATTTCCGTTTTATGCGTAGATATAGAGATAACAAGGGTAGATTTGTAAGATCCAAAGATTAAAAAACAACCCCCCCCACTAATCGAACTGACACTGGTGCAGGAAAAATTCCACCAATAGAAAATTCAAGGGGAGCCAATGAGGCTCCAGAAGGAGAACCTAAAACAAAAGAATCACTATTGGGACAGGCATAACGTGAGTCTGCTAAACATTTAGGAGACACAAAAAATCCAGTTTCTGAACCATCCATCAGTAGAATGGTAGAAGAAGAAGGAAATAAAGCCACAGAGACTGAGACTTTTGGGTTTCCAATCTTGGATATTTCCAGAAACATCAACATGAAGAATATCCCACTATCATCATTACCCACTTTCATAGGTATGTCAACTGAAGATCCAGATTTATTTTTATTCGAGTTTGACATATTATGTAGAAGCTATAACTACTCAGATGATGCCCAAAAACTTAAGCTCTTTCCTGCTACAATGAAAGAATCAACCTTAAGATGGTTCATGAGCTTAGGAGAAAATACAATCCTCTCTTGGGATCAAATGAAAGACACATTTTTATGAAAATACCAAGACTATTGTAAGGATAATGTTAAAACCGACATTTTTAAAATGCAGCAAACAAAAGATGAAAGCCCTGAAGACTACTTAGAAAGGTTCTTATACAGTTATCAAAAGTCAAAACTATTCACCACAGACCCAGCTGTAGTAAGAACTATATTCTTGAAAGTTCTCATTGATGATTGCATAGAAGTTTTAAACTTGTTGAGTTCAGGAGATGTACACCAAAAGCCTTTTTTAGAAATTGCAGATTACTGTAGGAGGTACTCAAGAGGAAAAGCTAAAACAGGAAAAGGACCAAGAGATCCTTTTAGCAGAAATACAAAACAAAGCTCAGGGACTGTCACCATAACTGAGTTAGGAAACTTATTGGAGAACTTTAAAACAAACATCTTGAGAACAATAAGTAACCAGTTAGATACCCTGAAACTGAAAAAGAAACAAGAAGAAGAGGTTGCTTTAGCAATATTTTGTCATAGATGACGAAAGAAGCACAGTGAGAAAGAATGCCCATTAAATGTCATAGAAATATGTGGTCTGTGTATACTAAAATGCCCCACATCTGAGTGTCCAACCTTTCTTGAGCTACAAGCCATGTATAGCGGAGGAGGAGTCTCACAAGAACAACCATACCCTTCCAGAAGACCTTAGAGAGCCCAAAATCCCAATACATTTTATGATCCTAATGCACAATGTCAACAACAACAATGGGGTCCTTCCCCAGTGACCTATCCACAATGGACACCTCAGATAACTCAACCTTGGCAACAAGGTTGGAGGGGACCTATGTATGGAAATCCCTCTTATCCTACATATCCACAGTACCCTACAAACATTTCCCAATTACTACCTGGATTCCACCCACCATAGATGCAAGATTTACTCCCACCTCCTATACAATAACAATTTACAACTCCCTCGAACCCTAATCATCAACAACAAGTATCTATAAATGCCAATCAACAACCATAAAACCAAACTGCCCACAATCCTCCAAGACCAACAACAATCCCTACCTAGTCAATCCCTAACCCCAATAATTGACCCACCCACACTGTGCAGAATAAAGAAGTTCAAACCTTCCCCACCTATGAAATTCAACTACGATCAGGGAAAGTTGTAATCCAATCAGATCCTACAGTAATAATTCAGGAAGAAAATGATAATCATTATGAGAAAGAAAACACTGAAACCACCCCTGCAAAAGAAGAGTCCTCTCCTCCTATTCCAATCAATTCTCAGTCTGTACGAGTACCCCAACAAATTAATCTCCCACCTTACCTTGAAAGACTATTAGTGAAGAAACCCAACACACCCTTGCACAAAGATATAAAAGATGAATTACGAAATGTGTGCATAAAAATACCTCTGCTGCAAGCCATTAAGGACATCCCTATATATGCAAAAATCATAAGGGATCTTTGCATTAATAAACCAGGAAGGAAGAAGAAGGAACCTCCCCTTGTTCAGGTAGTGGGACAATTTTCTGAATTTATTTCTGAAATGCCATACAAATATAATGACACTGGAAATCCAGTAGTCACTGTCAAAATTAATGGCATTTCTCTACCAAACACACTCATTGATTTTGGCATAGCTATTAATGTAATGCCTTTTGACACTATAAAAAAGCTCCAAATCAACCAATTAAGACCAACCCAAACCATGATCGAGTTGACAGATAAGTCAGTCATTAGCCCTGCAGGAAGTCTATATGATGTCACAGTCACTCTAGCTTCTTGGGAATATCCAATAGACTTTTTAGTCATCTATTCTAAATCATCCTCCAAACCAGGACACCCTGTGGTTCTTGGCCGCCCTTGGCTGGCCACAACATATGCCTTTATGAGCTGTCGGTCTGGTGAGATGACTATATCCAATGTCACACATAGCCAAAAACTTGTCCTATTCCCTCTTGCCCAACCAACACAGGAAATACCTATTTGGTTAGAAAACCCTTATGGAGAGGAATATTGCATTAGAAATATGTTAACACTTGAACAAGTAAGAGGAATACAAGAAAAAATAGACGAACAAGTCTTAAGCTTATTTTTGGCTGACACAAATTGCATTGAATACCCAAGGTCTTTTGCAGAATTGTCACATATTTTTAGTTCCGAATTTCAACAAACTTGGCACCCTGATATCACTCAATTATATACTTTATCACCAGCCTCCTCAGATAAGGAATAAACTACTGAACTTATTGAGATTAGCCCAGGAAAACCATTGTATATCAACTCTATTTTGGAACCAGAACAAAAGACACAAGTGATTGAAATGCTCCAAAGACAATTTGATGCCTTTGCATGGGATTATGCAGACATGAAAGGCATTCACCTTGACACATGCACACATCATATCTACACTAATGACCAAATAAGACCAGTTAGATAGCCTCAACGAAGGATACATCTAACCCTTAAAGATATTGTAAAAGAGGAATTGAAAAAACTCCTTCAAGCCAATATCATATACCCCATTTCAGATAGTCAATGGGTATCTCCACTTGTCATAGTTCCCAAGAAAAATGGTAAGTGGAGGATATGTGTAGACTTCCGGGAGTTAAAAAAAGTCACCCATAAGGATTATTTTCCCTTACCATTTATTGATCAGGTGTTGGATACCCTGTCTGGAAAGAAGTATTTTTCGTTCTTGAATGGGTTTAGTGGTTACAACCAGATAAAAATAGCACAAGAAGACTAGGAGAAGACCACTTTCACCTGCCCTTGGGGCACATATGCTTATAGGGTGCTCCCTTTTGGACTTTGCAATGCCCCAACCACTTTTCAAAGAGTTGTCCTAGCCATTTTCTCTGACTTGACCAATGATTGTGTGGAAGTATACATGGATGAATTTACAGTCAATGGACAAGACTTCCAGGAAGCATTGACCAGTCTAGAAAAAGTCGTGATTAGGTGTAAGGAAACTAATCTTTCCTTAAGTAATGAAAAATAAAAAAATGATGCTCACTGAAGGTATTATTTTGGGACATCACATTTCCAGTTCTGGAATGAGAGTTTATCCAGAAAAGATTTATATCATCACACAAATCAGAATACCTTCCTCACAAAAGGAAGTCCGTATCTTTTTGGGACATGCTGGCTACTATAGAATATTCATTCCGAATTTTACAAGCCTAGCTACCCCTTTATTCAAATTATTATCTAAAGAAGCCAAATTTAAGTGGGATGATGAATGCCAAATATCTTTCGAAATTCTAAAAGAAAAATTATCTACTACCCCTGTATTAAGAGAACCAAATTGGTTCCTTCCTTTTAATATCTGCACCGATGCCTCAGACATAGCCCTTGGGGAAGTCCTTGGACAAAGAGAAAATCAAATGCCCTATGTTATTTACTTCATCAGTAAAAATCTGTCTCCAGCTGAAGTTAATTATACGGTCACAGAAAAAGAATTGCTAGTTGTAGTCCATACTATCAATAAATTTAGACACTATATTACATGATATCAAGCTTTTATACACACTGATCATTCAACCATCAAATTTTTAATGAAAAAACCTGTAACAAATCTTAGAGTTACACGATGGCTCTTATTATTACAAGAGTTTAATATCAACATTATTGATAGCCCTGGTAAAGATAATCTTGTGGCTGATTTCTTATCTAGAATGATTCATCTGGGAGATAATGCACCAGTAGAAGATAACTTTCCTGATGAAAATTTATTTTCTATTTCTACATTCACTCCATGGTATGCAGATGTCGCTAACTATCTTGTGACAGGGAAGATGCCTCAGAAATTGTCTCCTAGAGAAAAACAGAAAGTAATTCAACTAAGTGAAAATTATATGTGGCACGATGATTGCCTCTACAAAACATGACCATATTTGGTGATCAAGAGATGTGTAAGGGCAGACGAAATTCATGATATTTTGCAAGCCTTCCATGACGGTCCTTGTGGAGGACACTTCGTAGACAAGAGGACTGCTTACAAAGTTCTGCAGTCTGGTTACTACTGTCCCCATATTTTCAGAGATGCTAAAACCTATGTATCCAATTGTGATGAATGCCAACGAATGGGTAAGCCTACTACACGAGACCAAATGCCACTTCAAGACCAAGTAGTTATTGAGCCTTTCGAGAAATGGGCATTAGATTTTATAGGGCCCATTAACCCTACATCTAAAAAGAAAAAGTATATACTTGTATGCATTGACTATGTGACTAAATGGGTTGAAGAAAAGATTTACCAGTTGCAAGTGAACAATCAATGGTAGATTTCCTTTTTAATGATATTTTTACTAGATTTGGTGTACCGCGAGAAATTGTGACTGATCAGGGAACTCAATTTACCTCTCATCTAGTCAAAGCTGTTACATAACAGTACCAAATCAAAGACATGAAATCTACACCCTACCATCCACAAGTAAATGGACAAGTAGAATCTACCAACAAAGTTATTGAGTCCATTCTTACCAAAATAGTACAACTGCACCATAAGTATTGGGCTGACAGATTATTAGAAACCTTATGGGATTATAGAATCACCTGGAGGAATACAACATGACATACACCCTATGAGTTGGTGTATGGGAAGCAGGTGCTTCTTCCCATAGAATTCCAGATCAAAACCTTCAGGACTACAGTACAAGTTGGAATGAACTTGGATGAAGCCTAACAACAAATACTCTTGCATCTTAATGAATTGGATGAAACCAGGCAGGAATCACTTCAAATAACTACCCTCATTCAAGAACAGAGAACAAAATGGCATGACAAGT
>SNQJ01S0040396.1:33951-61658 GCA_010110895.2 Picea sitchensis
AACAGAGAACAAAATGGCATGACAAGTATCTCAAAAAGAAAAATTTTCAACAAGGAGATTGGGCCCTATTGTATGACAACAGATTCAAGAACTTCAAAGGTAAGTTAACCACTCGTTGGATGGGACCTTATGAAATTGACACTGTCTACGATAATGGTTCAATCAGAATAAAGATAATTGATGAACAATAGACACCACTACTTGTGAACGGTCACCGGTTGCGAGTTTACAACAAACCTCTGTCAAAAGAAGAATTCCTGACTCGTATACTACATAATTCAGATATGCAGATGATCAGTAAGGAAGGAGACCCTCCTACTGATCCACATTGATTGATTGGTTTATTTGAAATTTTTGTACATAGGTGTGGATCGAATTTTGTTAATAAGCTAAAGGTAACAAGAGATTCTTACCTCCTTTTGTTTTACTTTCGCAATTTTTTTTCTTTTTTTTGTAAGTAAATTTCTATAATTTATTTGATCCTTCACGGACTTGCTAAACATTAGTTTGTAGGCATAAAAAATATTCTGTTCTACTTCGGTACCAGAAATCCTATTCTAGTCCGGTACCAGCAGTCTGGTGCCAACAGTTCGGTACTAGTCCGGTACCAGAAGTCTGTCCTTCTACAGTACTATCAAGACACATTACCTAATTGACAAAGCATACTACACATACTTCAAAATATTATGTCAATTAATCTAAAGTGCGAAGCCATGCAAACAACCACTTAAGTTGGAACCAAGAAGCCGAATGCAGTATCAAATGACAGCCCTTGTGAAGTAATAATTTATTTTGGTTATGTTGACAACTAAAGGGAAGTATTTTAATTTATTTTGGTTCTGTTGCTAAGAAGTATATTAATTTATTTTGGTTCTGTTGCTAAGAAGTATTTTAATTTCTTTTGGTTCTGTTGCTTAAAAACAAAATAAAAAGAAGGACACAATCTTTACCTATGATTTCTCAAAGAACCATAATCCACTTCAACGACTATAAGTTGCCTTTACCCAATATTTCAGCATGATTTAAAGGGAAAAAATATATTAGCCTATAAGTAACTATCTCACCCTAACCAAACTTCAATAGTATTCATTAGATTATCTTATTAAAGAGTAACATATGCGTATATGAACACTCTCTACCATGGGCACACTACCAAATGTTTTATGGAAGAGGATGTACCAGTACCCTAAGGAAACTTTAGGTCATTCTCTTATGGACAAATTCAGACAAAATTATACATTTGGATCACTCTAAAGAAATAATGTGCATAAAATTTTATTTTTCCTTCAGACAAATCTTTAAAAGACATCTAAAAGAAGCGTATATGCCTTCCAACCCAATACCATCCCAGCCTGTAAAAATGTTTTTAGACGAGCCTCCCCTGTCACCGTACAAAGCACTCTTTAATAAAAACCAAAATAGGTGACTATGGACAAGAAGCCTCTGATGGAAAAAGGGTTTAAGAGACTAACCCGCCGGGATACTGAACAGGTCTGCTGGCAGTGGGTACCGGTCTGTGGTATGACTAGGAAAACCCATCAAGGTACTGAGCAAGCCTGTTGGCAATGGGGCATTCTGCCTGGGGAAGTCACCTCTCACTAATTATCACAACTACCCCACCAGAGTGCTGAACAGGCTTGCTGGCAGTGGGTTCTAGTTGAGAAATGTCTCATCTATACTTATCTGATTGAAAAATTCACCTTTGTCATCCAAAACAAAAAGAACAAAGGTCACTATTGGCTTTCATGAGATACAAACTCCAAATTAATCAACAACATAATTACTTCAAGAAAATGTCCATTTGAGAATCACCCTAAGTCAACTTACCGGTCTGACATCTAAAGCCTACATTACCTAAGAAGGAAACTTCTTAAGAGTGGATCCCTAACTAGGGAGTCTAATCTACTTATACTGTGAAATTTATCTATAACATCCAATGATAGTAAATCTCTGAAGCAAGTTAGGTGGGATCTGTTCTTTTGGAAAACATATAAATATTCCATGTTTCATTGTTGAATGCTACCTTTGTCAATAATCCATCAAAAGAAGGGCACTTTCACTTTTTAGGTATTAGATCATATGCTAGGTGATAAATGTACTTCTGGAATTTGATTGGTTTCTTTTCCTCTTATCATCTTTTCTCCATTATGATATAAAATGTTGAATCTTCTTGCATATAGATATACAACATCTTCGGCATGGGGGAAGGTTAAAGAGCCCCTTCAAAACTCTTTTTCAGACTCACATGATCAGCCTGCAGAATCAAATACAAAAGAAGATAAGCATGAAATAAAAGAAGTATAGGATATTCCCGTACCAAGTTTTCAAGAAGCTTCAGTCTAAAAGGATGAATTTTGACAATTTATAAGCAATCACACATGCTATGGGTATTGATCATACAAAGGTAAAGCAAAGGTAACATGGTATTTATTTTCCTATGCTCATAAAACTACAATAAGTATGAAAATATATACTAGATCTTATGACCTTAGTATTAAAACCATGCACCAATCCCTCATACCCACATGCCTAAACTTAATCAATTCTCTCATAGCGCTCGAACATGGTTAAGGGAAAAATCACATCAAAATATGAAGCATGTCTAATAATGATAAGCCACAAATATATTTCATCCTTAAGCAATTCACGAACCTATATTATGTCATGAACCATGATCCAACATCAAATTCACCACCTGAAAGTCCAATCACCTATCCCAAAATGATGCTTTGATACCCAACGTCTTGTCCTCATCATTACAGTAACGGGTAGAAATGAAATGGATTATCTGGTGGTGAAGCCATCTAGATAAGCCTCACCTGGTCATAAATTTTTCTTGCGGCATCCTTACTTAAACTTACCATTCACATTATCAACAACATCACCATATTCCCCCTTGTCGTGAGATTTCTCCAGTTCCAAGCCTACTCCTTTCCGATACCAAACCCTTACCCTCATCAATTGACTAAACCCTTGTGCTACAACCCGATCCTTTTCTCACAACTTATAACGATGGTCGTTAGTAGACATGAACTAGTCTTCCAAATTTATAGGGAAACCGAGAAGTTCCAATTATGTCAAGAAAAATATGCTAGATCAGGATGGATGCCATTTCTGGAAAAATACACAGGCTGGCATGAGAAGATATCTCATGAATTTACTCTGGGTTACGATGGGGAGATTGCACATATAGGCAATCTACAACTGAAAATCAATGAAGCAACCTTAAGGGAGGTCATAAGATTACCTAACAGAGGAGCGAAATACTTCAAAGGTGTAGGAATCAACAAGGAAATGTGCCAACAATTCTTGAAAGAAGATCATCAACACCCTAACTGGAAAAAGGGGATCCCTAGGAACTATATCAAGGAAGAGTATCATCCAATGATTACTAGTCTTCAATGATTCATCACTTGTGAGGGCAGGTATGCTGTGACCTTCATATATCATCTTAGGCTTCTATTACATTTTGAAGGAGGCCCTGAAATTGATTTCCCATATTTTCTATGGATGAGTTTGAACAAAATGGTAAGAGGTGTTAAATCCATATCCAAAACTGAGAAGACTAGAATTTACCATCAAGGTCTTATTAAATTGCTAGTTTTACATGAAATTAGGAAACAAAGGATTAGTTGGAAAACCCTTATCACTCAAAACCTTCCCACAGAAAACAAACCTGTGGAGGAAACCCAACATGATCCAAAGAAAAATAAGGAACCTCAAAAGAAAAAGAGAAAGAAGGATACGACAACTCCACCATCATCTAGGGAAATAAGCCAACACGAAAAAGCAGGGCCCTCTTCCATAGTCAACAAGACTTTTAAACTCTCCGAGTTAAAAGGTAAAAAAAAATTAGTAGAGGAGACATCATCGGTGGCAGTTGAGAAAGAGGGCCATCATACAAAAATGATGAAGAAAGGGAAGCATAGCTCAGAAACTAAAAGTAAACAGTCTATGGCATAATCCCCTGTCACCATTTCACAATTAGAAAAGAAGAAAATTAAGCTTGTGAGCACCCCTGCTCTGGTACCTCCTTGTAAAATAACTACGAGGAGCATGGAAAAGAAGGGAAAAACAATAGTCAGTCCTCATACATAGGAAGATCCAATCGATCTTACCTCCCCTTCTAAGGATTTATCAGTCCAAGATGACATCCCTAGTTTGATCGAGGAGAAAGCCACTATTACTTTATGTGGGATGAGGGAGGAAGTCGAGAAAAGGGAGTGTATCCAGCCAATAATGATGGAGTCAACAAAGACCTTGACAAAAGAACAAATGAAGAAAAATATTGGGGAACTGCAAAAAAAAATCAGGAACTCAAACAAGAAGTGAAGGAATACCAACTCTTGGACAGGTATATCAAAAAGGAAAATGAGCAATTGAAAGAAACTAGCCAACAACTTCAAGATGGCCATGAAGAGACTTCTAACAAGCTCAAGAAGGTATTATGAATCCTACAATACGTTAGGGTCATCAAAAGGGAGCTGAAAGAAGAGGCCTCAACCATCAACATCATTGATCCACCAAAGTGAAGAACACAGTCTCAAGTTTTGAAAAAATTTGGGTTTGTTTTCAGTTGCATGAGGACATGCAATGCTTTTGGCATGGGGGAATGTTGAGACCCAAAATTGACGTCCCCATTACCCTATTATACTCTTCATCTATACCTTTTTGGCTTACCTAATGCCTGGGTGAATGACAAGAACACTACCATTAGCGAGTGATAAGGTCATAAGGTAAAGTATGGTTAATTCATGCATTTTGTGGTTTATTGAGTTAAGGAATTAAATATTTCATGTACTAATGCTTCAATTTTCCATGTATAATCTTTGACCTCTAGATATCTAGCCTTCCTGTACCAGCTCAACTATCCAGTACTTGTGCACCAAGACTGCCACTATCTGAATCCGGTACCAAATGCATCTGGTACTAAAATCTCATCTGTTGCGATCCTGTACCAATGGCTATGGATTGTCGTGATCCGGTACCACCATTTGCGCACTGTTGTGATTTGATACCATCTACCTGTCATGAGACAGTACCAATATTGAGAACCGAATATACCAAGTTTAGCTCCAGATCGCCCAAGACAATTGGTGGATGTTTATTTGCTTTAGCAAGGCTATGTTAGAATATTTTGTTGATTGCCTCATCCTCATGCACTTCGTGTCATGAGGATGAATCTAAAATATGTAACCGAATAATTAAATTTAAACATTTGACTGATTTGCAAATCATTTCACCTCCTTGTGTTTCATGACTAAGACTATTAAATAGCCATGGCAAGGATGATGGAAGAAGAGGAGAGTTAGCATATTACCAACATGTGAAGCAACATGTGATATTCCAGAACATATTCTGAGTGAAGATTAATAGAAGAACATAATTTATCTCCATGTGTTGATTGTCTATGATTGAATACGAGTTGCGTTTTTAACAAAAGTTTGATGTTATGTTTTGATATTTGAGTGAGAGTAATGTGTGGGTTGAAGACAAGCTTACTGTAGACTTCAGTAGCTGACCTGTTGAAGTGGCAAGGGCCCACCGCCCAACAAAGGTCAGCATCTTCGTAGATTAGCATTAGCATTTGTTTTCAGTAGTGTAAACATTAAATTAGTTGAAGCTTTAACTCTGTTAGATGATAGGAGTACAACTTAGACTAGGATTTCCATTATATAATTGTTTAGAGATCTTTACTTGCTCTGTTTTTGCATATGCTCTGCTTTTATGAATTTTGTTTTTAGACATGAATGTTGGTAGCAGTGGTTAGACATATTTGAAGGAGAACTAGTGAACTCCACAACAACACATTGTGAACCACAACATATTCAATATATTGACTATTGAACTACCCATGCTATGTCTTGATGATTGATGTGTGATTTCCCTTTCAGAAGTGTGGATTGCATAGTTAGTTTTCTAGGTCAGATAATAGATTTGATTTGTCAAACCAACTCCATCTCATACTTGCATGTGCCATAATGGGGTAGATAGACTCTCTGTGAAAGAAAACTAAAGTGCATTGCAATTTGCTATTTTGATTTGTTTCCATCATGCATAATCTAGCTAGTTCTATACTCGTGACATTAGAAATTACCTTTCTTACTGGTGTCTTGTAACTCTGTTGATTACGAATCACGTATTGATAATTAATGAGTGCATTATACTAAACATATAAGCAACACAACACACACATCACATTCAACTACAAAATTACGAATGTACTATTTCATACCATCCCAGAAAAAAGGAACGTTTGACCCTGTCATAGGTTTTGGTGAACCCCGAGTGCCCTGCTGTGGGTGTAGCATGAAGCTCACAAAGCACCGTGGATTTAAGATTTGATTGTTTACTTAAATACAAACGACCTTTGTATCGAAGTTCCTCATGGAGCCAAGAGTACCCTGGGGAAGCTGGAGCCTTGGACTGCAATTGGTGGATCAACTACAAACTTTTGGGATCTTGTAGCCATTCCTGGCGAACGACTTGGAGCCAATCTGGTACAATGAATGAAAGAGAAAAAAGGGATCCTTCGTCTTCATATTTTCAGGAAAGTTCATCCGCAACCACATTGTCTTTGCCTTTCTTATAAATGATCTCATAATCATATCCAAAGAGTTTAGTCACCCATTTTTGTTGTTCCGGGGAGAAAATGCATTGTTCCAGAAAATAGTTGAGGCTTTGATGGTCTGTCTTAATTTGGGAACGTTGCCCCAATAGATAAGGATGCCACAGGTCCACGACATGCAGAATAGCCAACATTTACTTTTCATGGATGGATTTTCCCAGATTTCTTTTAGATAGTTTCTTGCTGGTAAAGGCCAAAGGTTGACCCTCTTGCATAAGGACATCACCAATTCCTTTCCTTGAGGCATCACATTCCAACACAAATTTCTTTGTGAAATTGGTAAGGATGAGAATTGGAGTGGTGAACATGGCCATCTTCAAGGTTTGAAAATCTTGAGCAATGGCTGGAGTCCAAGTGAAAGAGTTCTTTTTGAGGAGAGCAGTGAGAGGTGTTGCAATCTTCCCATAATTCTTAACAAACTTGTGATAATACCCTGTTAAGCCTAGAAATCCATGCAATCTCTTATGAGTCTTTGGGTGAGGCCAGTCTTGCATAGATTCAATCTTTTTAGGATCCACCCTGACGCCATATTTTCCAACCAGATTACCCAAGTATTCTACTTTTGAGGCACCAAAAACACATTTAGACTGTTTTAGGAAAAGTTGTTGCTGAGAGAGTAGATGGAGAACTCGATCCACATGAGCAAGATGGTATGTCCAGGTTTTTCTATAGATGAGGATATCATCAAAGAAAACTAAGACAAAATGGCGGAGAAAAGGATGGAAGACATGATTCATGAGGCTTTGGAATGCATGGAGAAAAGGATGGAAGACATGATTCACATGAGGCTTTGGAAGGTGGAGGGGCATTGCACAGTTCAAAGGCATGACCAAAAATTCATAGTGGCCCCTCATGAGTTCTAAAGGTAGTTCGGGAATGTCCTTCTTTCATAAGACCGTATGGTAGTCCTAACGAAGATTCAATGAGAAGAATTGGGCACCACTAATTATCAAGGAGGTCATCAATGACAAGAATGGGGAAATTTGTCTTTGATGGTGTTTGTTGAGGGAACATAAGTCATGACACATTCGCCAAGAAAATTCTTTATTCAGGACCATGACCACATGATGAGTAGGCTCATACTAGGCGCATAACCCCGATTAAGGAGTTCCTCGAGCATTTTCTCAATTTCATTTTGGTGGGAAAAGGGTGATGGTAGTGATGGATATTGGGAGGAAGGCTTCCAGCTACAAGAGGAATGGAATGATCACATGAACACCACTGAGTGGGAGGGAGGCCTTTGGGGAGTGGAAAAGACCAATTGATGTTTAGAAAGGATGGCTTGGAGGTCTTGCGGTACCAAGGGTGTTCATTTCTTGTAGGTATGGATACGATAACATTAGAATGACCCTTTTGAGCATCTTTTTCCATGAGATGGGAACTAATAATCTCGTGTGAACCGACTATGATGCCTTGAACTTATATTGCGGTCTCCGGGTCAATTGCATGGTTGCTTTTAAATCCATGAGAATGGGACCCAAATTACTTAGCCAGTCTACACCCAACACAATGTCACAAACTCTCCCATGTTGATAGCAAACATATGGGATTTCGTGTAGTCACCAATTTTGGAGACACATTTTCACAATGACCTCCAATATTTCATGGAATCACCATTGGCAATCATGATTTGGAAATTATTGACTTACATGGATGTAGCAATGAGTTTCTTAGGCAATGCAACGATGAATAAAATTATGGTGCCGCCATTATCAACCATAATGATGACCTTCGATGCTTGATGTAAATCATTAGCTTGAGGGTTTAGGAGTAGAGAAGCCGCTGAGAGCATTGAGGGAAAGGACCGGGTCTACTTCGGGAGGGCCTGAGGAAGGGGTTATGCTGATCTGTGTGACTCTGTATTACTGTGAGAGAGTTTCTTCATCTTTCTTCCAAAATCTCCTTGGATATGGCCATAAAATGTTTTTGTTATTTACACCCAGGTCTCAAGAAATATTTGTCATCATAGTTATAACAAAGTCCTTTGAGTTCGCATCCATTCTGCTAACCCCCGGGTCATTTTGACCTTTAGTAGAGGAGGTGGGATTTATTGGTTTAGTGCGAGGAATGAAGGGGGGTTTTGGGTTTTGAGATGATACAACTCGTTGTGCTTCTTTATCTCTTTGCGTAGCCTCCACCCAACTCCTCAGTTTGCGCCATTAGGACATGGGCCCTAATTTCATCCTTTCGAGGTCATTACAAAACACTCTCGGTAAAAGGCATCAAACATGCCCTCTGCTCTAAAAGCCAAGTGCCCAAAGGCACCCCATAAGTCTTCCACCTGCTCCTATTTGTTTCATCTTTTTCAAATGACCCAAATGTGGTTGGTGTCACTATCAAAGAATTCATAAATCTCGCCAAAGTGTGTCCAAGCAATATACCGACAATAGGTTTTTCCATCGCCACCATTGCTAATGTTCTTGATCTAGATGGAGAACACCACCAGAGTCAAGTCATCTATAATTCCATATAAAGAGAAGTAATGTTCCATTTGCTACCCAACCAAAGGGGGTCTGAGCCATCAAATTTGGTCACATCCACTCGCTGAAGACGAGGGTCACGCTGAAAGTGATGGTTCTCAAGGCAAGGGGAATGAGAGGAATGGTCACCAAGAGGGGATGAGGAAGAGGAAGGGTTATCTAGGGATATGTAGTTTGGTGTAGAGTGCAAAAAGACTGATTCAAGCCGGGTGGTGAGGTCTTGGTTTGATTTCCATTGAGGGATTTTGACGGCTGTATTGATGGCAACAACATTGGCACTGAAGTTGTTTCACTTCTGTTGGGTCTCAATGAGACCAGACAACAAGGTGTTGAAGTGAGCTCAGTCTTGGCTATGAGTATGGGCCATGAGTATGAGGAAACTGAAAAAGAGGTTGGTAAAAAATTTTGGCTGAAAAATGATATGTATGAAATGTGATATGGTGGAAGAGATGAATCCCACGGAATAGGTCTCAAATAATGGTGAAAAATCCCCGTGACTCTTTTTTTTTTTTTATACAGTTATACCTGGCCCAAGAATACCGCAGAGAGGAAATGCCCAAATGCTTAACCAAAAAGAAATGTATATTTACTTGAAACCTGAACATAGTTGCATGACAATAGATTCGGTTCTGCTTTAATTTGTTTATGTTTTGTCCCCAAGGGTTAGATATTCGCTGGTTCTACCTAACAAGGGCTCTCTATGCTATATCTCTCGATATAATGCAGGGGTCCAATAGTATTACCATCCCAATATCTCAGGCACTAACTAAGGAGGATAGACCGTAATTCTTTCAGCCGCACTACCCGACTACCCAAATACTACAGAGTGATCTCCGAAAAGTATTCTCGAGAAACTATAACAGCCAAAGTAATTCAACTCCATAATCTAAAGAGGGCCTTAAAACAATCTAGAAAATAATCCATACATAGGTGTTGTCCGACTGATACAACTCGGCGGGTACTCATCAGGTTACAAGTGGGTGGCCAACAAATGAGCTTAAGTACCACTTGTATTTTGCATGTATGAATCCTCAACCGCAGGTTATGCTTAACGATAGATCTCTATGGCTTGTAAAGACACCAAATATGTCTCTACCATGAAAAATTTAACCCACACTTTCTCAGTCGAGGAAAGTGCTATGATACCACTTGTAATATACCGCATATAAAATGTATGCAAACCGGAATAAAATGCTAGTAATGGAATATCAACAACAATATAACCCTAACATTCACCACAATAACACCGAAAATGATATGTTATCAACACTTAAATAGCACTTTAACCAAAGCAATGTTCATGGTGGGCCTTTGAGGGGAAACTCCGTGCTTGAGCAGAGATCTAAGGCTAGAGCCTTGATTTAGTTGGAGAGGAAACTTTCAAGGCTATAAAAAAAAATAGGAGTCTAATATAGGGAGTGTCTAGTAATGGAAATTATCTAGAACCCCCTAACACGTGGTTAAACATGAGGTCACTTCATGAAATGTAGCAGATAACCCTCCAAAGCCGGGACCAATCGTAGCTGATGATTTCATATAGAGGACTTATCTTGGGATTATGTTGATCACATTTTCCATTTGAGGTATTCATTTGTCTTCCGTAACACTTTATTTCATTACCCTTGATAGGTTTCAGTCTTGATACCTTTCTCATTGCGGTCCACCCGACTGTCGACTGTACCTTCCTAGTGACTGACTGCGAGTTGTCAACCTAGTTTCCTATTTTTTTCTAGTGACTTACACAGGTGTTTGTGGGGTTATACCATGGTACCTAGGGTAGGCATTGGGCCACACTTTGTAGAGTATACCCCGAGGGTGCTTCCATATTCAAGTTACAATTGCACCGGTAAGTTTCTCCAAATGGCTTGTTGTAACTGTTCTTCCAACTTGTAATAGTGGTTTTCTTGCTACATATCATGCGAACTTTTTTTCTAGTAGATCTGGTCTTCCATAGAAAACTTAGTGTCATTTATTTTCTCACAAGACAAGAGCTCCGCCGCACGTGAAGATTTTTTTCGTCACCTAAGAACTTGGAGCCATCACCACCACCGAAGCTTAAGAATTGATCAGAAGGTCATTTGAGGTGATCACACAAGAAACTATACCTGCCATCTCTGAGGAGAACATTCGTTTCTCGAGGAATCAACTATTATTTCGACCCTGGAGTGGAAGCTATCGGTCCATATAACTCTCTAATCATTAACTTGTTAGCACCACTTTTGATAATGTACTTGCCCCTCTAAGGGTAATGCATCACGAAACATCGATAGTCTCCGCAAGCGATGGAAAAAATGTTTACTTCGCCGTGAGTTCTCATACTCCTCTATGGCTTCCACTACTGGGGGTGTCTCCACCTCCAATCACTTTCAGAGGTCCAGCCACTATGGTCTCAATCAGCCTACCTTGCATGGACCGATGTATCTATGTATGCCATCACCGCTAATCAAGCATTTAGAGTGTGACATGCTCTCCATTTTCATATGGGATTCCCAACTTTAACACGAACTCTGTCCTCACCTACTACACCCTATAGACCATGGTTCCTGATGAAGGGAGCTCAAATGATCCCATGAAAAGGTCAACTGTGAGCATTATTGTCCCTTTTATTTCTATCCCTTATGGTGGGGGTAACATACCTCCTTCGTCCCCCTCACTAGGCGGTGCTCCCCAGGAGCCCGCCTGGCCAAACATGAATCACAACTTGTTAATAGTAGGTAGTCAAGGACCTTCTTTATACACCATGCTGGTGGGTTCAATGCCATTCTCTTTGTTCAACACATTTGGTAACAATTCATTCTCATCATCTTTCGTCTCGGCCAGGGGCAACCCCAGTTATAGACAAACTCATCCTGTACAGGGTACTATTCATGCACAAAGGGAAAACCTAGGAACTTCTTCAACATCAAGGCCTTGGAATTCTTAGCAAGGATCAATTCCCTCATCAAGGATGTCGACCAGGAGAAACCCCTTCCATGGTCAATGGAACCCTGTGAAAGGATCAATACCTATGCTCGTCAGATCAAATAACCCTTTCCCGTAAGATTTGGAAAACAACATAGAGCAACTCTTCCAGCCCTCACGTCCTATTACGGGAGTCACCGCATGACGCTCCCAAAAAGTGAAATATCTGACGTCCTAGGCCATGTTTCACAAAACTCAGGCCAACAACCTAACTTTTCCCGGAAACCCGGTGCTACCAAAACCTAGGCCCCCTATCCTCCCGTGACATATTCAACAACCTAAGCTATCGTTTCCGGTAACTTTTAAGACGGTTAGACCTAAGAAGATTATTAAACAACCCATCCGCCACGATCCATGTTGGCTTCTTATGCCAACAAAGTTTCCCTCAGACATAAAAAAGTTCTAAGGCCAACCTAATGAAGATCTAGGTGATCACGCGACTACTTTCCACCTATGGTGCTTGTCCAACCATTGAAAAGATCTAATTAAAGTTGTGATTTTTTCAACGTACTCTCATCGGGAGTGTCGTGAATGGTACATCGAGCTCGACCAATCAATATACTCTTGATTTAGAAAATTGGCAATGGTTTTCCTAAAAAAAATTCAATTACCTGTGAGATACGAAGTCGACACCGAATTGTTGGCCAAATTCAAGTAGACGAAGGTGGACCATATCTCTGATCACATCTCAGAATGGAGACGCGTAAGAGTTTGATAAAAGTACCAATACCACCAACATTCTTGTTGGAGTGGTTCATCGTCTTTGGTTCCTTGCGTATCCAAAGATGTAGCAACATTCGGGGTCTTTTAGAAGAAGAAGTGATAATGAGAACTCAACAACTAGAATCCATTTACTCGGCCTGGTTTAATTTACAAAAATTTTCTAGATGCACCGAGCTCTATACTTGACAAGACCAGATAGAAGTTTGGACCACATGACGATGGCATTGCTCTGTCAAAGACAAGAGAAGCCCATTGATCGAGCACAAATAAATTGCAACAAATGGTCAATACACAGACAATAATAACTACCACTGGTTCACGATACTCCCCTTACTCATACCGCCGATGTACGTGCGTGCAATCAAAATTTGAGAAACCAAACAGGCGATGGGAAGAAGAAACCATGAAAGAATGGCAGGATAAAAATACCACCAATAATGTTGGTGGGGAAACATAGAGAGAAAAGAGGTCAAATTATCCGTGAAACCTTTGCACGGAAGTCCACCTGACTCAAGAGTTCCCTCGATGCTGAGGGCCCAAAATTTATTGGCACAACAACCTGGTAGTGTTAATGAACCCATTTCCACTTGGGAAAATTTAACTCAAGCCTCGCGAACGCTGATGGGGTAGTCACGACCCCTTGTCATCTAGTAATCCCCGACCTCAAATGTCTGTATGTTGAAAGGTGAATATCACATGGCTACTAGGGCACACGATTACATAATGCCAAGTATCGCTGAAAAGGTTAAAGAAGCAGAAAACCCATGTGTTCCTCTCCGTGATCGAACGATAGGAGAAATAATGACACTTATCTCAAAAGGGGTGTTCAAGAAGGCTTCACACAATCCAAACACGAGGGGTCAGCCTATGGAATCACTGCGGTGGAGGATTTGTCACAAACCTATTGTAATGTCTATTTGAGGTCCTCTAGAGTTTACCTCGCAGAGAAAGGCTCTCATAATGCCGATCCAACATGCACCAAACTATCATGCTTGATACAATTGAATTGAAGCCTCATCTCCCATACCACGCCACATTTTAGATTGTAGTGGCTCATCCCACCTAAATATTCTCCTACATGAAATATTTTTCGCATTTGCGGTTGATGAGGGAGTCTTTGACATGCATGATGTCAGCAGCAGTTGGAAGGCCATTGGCCAACAATTATTTTCTCTACCGTGTACATTTCTTATGGCATTCGACGATCGTTTCTTCAAACCACATGGAATCATTCCTTCTTCCCTATGCGCTAGGAGGGAAGACCATGTGTTTCAAAGTTGAGGTGGTCGATGTGCCTCCAACCTACAAATCTTCTATTAGGAAGGAGTTGGAATTATTCTATGCATGCACGAGCTTCTACAATTTTTCGAGTCTGTTGTTTCCATGAGGAAAAATCATGACCATCGATCAATTGTCCTTCTCAGACCCGACCTTCATCGGGGCATCCATGGTCCTGATGATTTATAACCCACAACCCAACATCATCAACGTGGGGGTTCGCTGAAAGCCCACATATCATGGGTACTTTTGATTACCCGCTTCCTTCCGACGATGTCAAAATGATATCTATTTTCCCCGACCAACTTATACGAAATATTTTCGTAATCCTCGCTCCACACGACTCACTTAATGATTCAGGATTATTCTTCCTGATAGTCAGCTACAATGGAAGGACATGGCACCATACGTCCATTCCCTTGTTCATGGCAAAATTTGTGCACTCTATAGTCCGTGCCAGCTTCCACGACTTCAATCCACTCCACAAAAGTTAGATCCAAATTCCTCAAGATTTCCTAGGGCCCAAGGTTCCTGTCATAGATTCTTTAGACTGGTATTGCCTACCGATGAGGTTTTATGCGCTGATCGTTCGTGATGCATTCCTCGATGATCTCCATCATAGATCATATTTCCTCCCAAAGTTAGGAAGAATAGAGGCGTGATAATTTGTGTTGACTATGACCGAAGATAGGCATTTTCCTATTAATCCTCTGGCCACGCACACAGTTTATGCCGAGGATAATATGGAAACCACGCTGAAACTATGCCTATTGATATCTCCCGAAACCCTGGCACCGTGGAAAATGTCTTCGTCGGAGGGATTTCTCCCCCGAGGAGATTAAGATCTACATAGATTTATTTAAAGACCCCGCGACCTTTTGGTATTATGAGGAAATGTTAGACATTGATCCAAGAATCATTTAACATGATGGAGATTACAACTTACCCCGACGCCAAGCCGGTTCGACATAGTTTTCCATCCCTGCTAATCCTCGAACGAGGATTAACTATTAAGGCTGAAGTAGAGAAACTACTCAAAGATGGTTTCATCTACCTCTTACAATTGACTAATGGTGGAATCCTGTTCCAGTGAACAAAAATTAGGGAATGATTCCCATATGTACGGACTTTCATGATTTGAATAAGGCCGCCTAGATACTTCCACCCCATTCATTGATCGCATTTTCTCGATGAATGCAAAGCCGTGAGGTCTTTCTTTCATGGATGGTTTCTTGGGATACAATAAGATACAAATCAAACCCAAATACCAACAAAAAAACAACTTTCATCTGTCCATGGGGTACATTTTCTTATAGGAAGATGCCTTTGGCCTGAAGAATGCCGAGCCACTTTTAAGAAGGCCATGCATTTTTCTTTCCATGATCTCAAATACCTGTCGAGGCTTATCTCGATGATTTACCATCACAATCTCGTAAGAGAGCTGATCACCGTCATCAATCTCGGGATTTATCTTTTGAGCGATGTCACATTAACGATTCACTTGAATCCAAAAAATGTAGTTTCGTGATGACGCTGGGTCATCTATTATTGCTCATAGTATTGAAAACATGATCATGGTGTATCCTTTAAAGGTTGAGGCAATTGTTCAAATGCCTCCCCCGTGCACAGTCCCACCTTTAGAGTTTACATGGAAAAGCTAATTTTCTTCGACGCTTTCATCAAAAACTATGTCGAGATCACTAAAGGTTTATGTGTTATTGGAGAAGGAGTCTTTCATTTGGATGAAGCTTCTCAATGCTCTTTTAGCAGTTTAAATGCACTCTCACATCTACCCCTCTACTTTGGCCACCCAATTATAATAAAGATTTCTTATTGTATTTTGTCATGATGAGTTCTAATTATCAATATGGTCTGGTTTAGAGGATGATTTTCTTGAAGAAAACATCATTTATTACCTAAGCCAAGTCTTGGTTGGACCATAACTCAACAACTCCCATGTTGAGTCCTATGTTGGCAACAAAGACATGTTGTCCAACGCCCATCATTATTTTTTGTTTCGCAAGACCACTGTCATTCTCAATGTTAGTGTGTTCCAATGCGTGTAATCAAAATAAAGATCAGTATATGGATCATTATCCTAGAATTTGACTTCTGATTTTGTATCTCAAATCTAAAAGTCGTCTTTGCAAAAATTATATCAAAAAACTTCCGTCCAAGAAGGTGATGTTACCAAGAATCACCGACAAAGGAGATTTTTATAATTTCATCTTTGGACCCCCTAGTATGGAGATATACTAGTCTATCTCTAGGACTTTTGAAGTGCCTTGTCTTTGCTTCTCATGATGATCATCGACATATACGCCATCAGGAAAAAAATATCTCATACTCAAAATACACACTTTGTATCATCGAGGTGTAGATCGTATCCTTCAAGGCTCTTACCATGAAGAAGTAGAAATCATGCTTAATGACTACCACACTAGAGCATGTGGTGGTCATTTTCCGGGTTGGAAACAACCCTAAATATTCCCACGAGCCGCTACGACAATGACGTTAATCAAAGATTTGAATTGGTCAAGAAGTGCCACCCATAACGATATTCTCATAGAATATGAGGGCACATATTTCTCCCATGTTTCTTGTCATTGTTTTTGGTCCTTTCACCAAGTGGGGGTTTGATTTCACTACATGTCACCTTGTTTCAGCTAGGGGGCATCATTGTATCATCGTAGCAGTAAATTAATTCACAAAGTTGGTTGAGTCTATGCCAACGTTCAAAGATGATGAGAGACAACAACTCTCTTCTTGTTTAATCATATAATAGCAAGGTTTGACATCCCACATGATATTTTCACCGATCATTCACCTTAGGAACCCTAGTTTAGTCCAGAGATGGCTTCCCACCATCGTAATAGAATCACACCACAATTGGGGAGCCTCTAGAGTTTTTAGATCTTTTGGGCCGTGTTAATTGGTTTAATTACTTCTTTGAGTTCTCTGTAAGTTACTAAGTATTTAAGATATTATGTTCTAACATACCAAGATCATTTCTGGTCGTACTTTGAATGTTAGTTTCTTGAAGAAGTTACGTGAGGTAATGAAGTAATCGGCCCATGTACATATAAAAGCCCTACCTTGGACAACTCATACATAATGCCATAGTCGCTATGTCAATTGCATGCCTGTCGTAGTTTTTCTCAAGAAGAGGTCATCCTATTCCCCGACAGTCTAACTGTGGGTTTCCTTGATTATAGTCTGGTCTCTAGTTACAAATTTTTGAGAGCCTAGGGTTTGACATTAGTTTTATCTTTCAAGATTGCTTGTGTTTCCGTTGAAAGGGATTTTTTGATGAGTCTCAGGAATCTTTTCTATTTAGCCTTTGTGGTTCTTCTGCTGACTCCTCAGGATCCACAATAGACCTCAAGTCAATTTTATTGGGTCTTTCCTTTCTTTGTCTTTACTTTCCTTTTTCTTTTCTTTTTTTAGAAGAAAATAAGAATTATTTTCTAGTTTCTTTGTTTTGAAGACAAAATAAAATAAAAGGTTTTCATTTTCTGTTTAGTTAAGTAGTTAGGTTAGTTGTCTTTATTTATCAAGAAGAAGAGTGCTTTCTCAAGTTATTTATTGAATACTTAGGACTTTAAGTATCTTGTAGTCGAGTGAAATTCAATTTTAAGTTTTTCTTTAAATATCTGGAAAGGGTTGGTTGAAAAGTTGGTTAAAGAGTTGTCAATTTGCAAATCTTTAATTGTCAAGAAGAAGTAATTTTCTTTCCAAAGATTTTTTTTTTTTTCTTCTCTTTTGTTTCTTTACAAACACCATCAATTTCATTTATGTTCCTTGACTTAAGATAAACCACTTAAAATTACTGCTTAATTAAAATTTATTAGTCTTTTCGTTTGTGGTCCATCAACTAGATTAGGCTAGATTTTGATTTAGGTTGAGGAAACTCTTCAAGGCTATAAAACAAACATAGGAGACTGTGCTAGGGAGTGAAAAAAGTCCAATAAAGTGGAAATTATCCGTGACCCCCCCTCTAAATACTGGGTTAAGCATGATGTCGCAGCGAAAGGTATGAGATAACCCTCCCAAAGTCGACCAATCAGAGTGGGATGAACACATAGAGGACTTTATCTTGGGATTACGCGGATCGTGATTTTCCACGTGAGCTTCAGGGTCTTCAAATCCATTCAAGGTCCTCAAAATTATTATTGGTCCAATTGTCTTTATTCCTCTGGAATATCTTCATACTTTGTTGTCCTGGCCATACCTTCAGTCCTGACTGTCGACTGTACCCGCATGGTAGTTGTTCATGAGCTAAAAACCTAGTTTCCTTTTATAGGTACTCAAACATGTGACTGCGGAGGGTATACCGCTAAATATCTAGAGAAGGCATCGGGCCACGCTTTTTAGAGTATACTTGGAGGGTGTTTCCTTGTTCGAGTTGCACTGCACCGGTAAGTTGCTCTAGTGTTGGTTGTTGTAATCGTTCTTCCAACTAGCTAGTGACAGTGGTTTTCACAAGAGGTCATAGGAAATTTTTTTCTAGTCTGTGTTTGGTCTTTCTAATGTTAGAAATCCTTAGTGTGTCATTGATTTTATCATAGTGGAATATCAAGAGTCTCGCCGCCTTTATGGATTTTGGGCCTACCACCGCTAACTTGAGCCACCACCGCTACTGCTAAGGTGAAGACTTGACCAGGAAGGGGTATTTGAGATGAACGGGCCGCAGGAAACTGTACCCAAACCATCTCCAAGAAGAGAACATTCAAGCCGAGGAATCAACTATTTCACCTTGGGAATAAAGATCTCAAGTTCAGATAACCCTATGATCATTGATTTGTCGGTGCCACTTTTGGTACAATTTGTGCCTCCAAGGGTAACACATCATGAGCGCCATATAGTCCTGCAAGTAGTGATGGAAGAAAAAATGTTGCTACTTCATCAGCCTTGCGTTCGCCAGGATTGGCATGGGGCAACCCTTTCTAGAACCTTTGGAATGCAACATTGGGAGAAATCCCTTCCTAGTTCTCAACGTCCTATTATGGGAGTCGGACGATGACATCTCAAAAAGAATAGTATCTGAATGCTATCCAAGGTCATGTTTACCGTAACCCATGCCAACAACCTAACTTTTCCCCGGCAACCTGGTGCCATCCAAAACCCATGCCCCTATCCTCCTATACATATTCAACAATCTAAGCTATCATTTATCCCAAATTTTCATTTTCCAGACTTGACAAGACTATTAACCCATCCAATTTGTCATGATCCACATTGGCCTCTTATGCCGTCCAAGTTTTCCACAAACATTCCAAAGTTCTAAGGCAAACCTAATGAAGATCTAGGTGATGGGACTACTCTTTAACCTATGGTTGTCATCCAACTCATTGAAAGATGAATCCATACAATTGTGTCTGTTTCAACACACTCTCTGGGAGAGCTATGAAATACTACATCGGTGATCAACCACCAATATACTTCCACTTTGGTGAATTGGCACGGTTTTCTAAACCATTTTCACTACTCGTGAGATATGATGCGTTTGACACCAAATTACTGGCCAACTTCGAGAAAGCGATGAAGGCATTCATACCTATGATCACATCCGAGAATGGAGACGCCGAAGAGTTTAATTAAGGTACCAATACCAAATATTCCTAGTTAGAGGAAAGTTCATCAAGTATTTGGTCCCTTAGGTATCCAAAGATGTAGCAACGTCAGTATTTTAGAAGAAGAAGCCATAATGAGAGCTCAACAACTAGAGATGATTTACTCTCACCGGTTTATATGAAATTTTTCCAGATGCACCAAGGTCTATACTTATTAAGACCGTGATAGAAGTCCGGACCATGCCGACATTGTCGGTTCAAGACAAGCAAAGCCTCCGCTAATTAGTCACAAATCAATTGCAAAAATTTCAATACAACAGACAATGGCCAACCAAACCACTAGTTCGAATGCTCCCTTACTCACACCGATGTACATAGTGTGCAATCGAAAACCCAAAATAAACCAATAGGCTTCCATTGTGAAGAAGAAACAATGAAAGAATGGTAATGGGGATAAGAAACCAACCAATAATGATGCCAGGGGAAGCACAAAGAGAAAGAAGTCAATGTATTTGTGAATCCTTTGCATGGAATACCATCCACTAAGTGTTCCCTTTGACTACGAGGCCCAAATTTATTGCTTAACAAATATAGGTACAGAACTCCATTTACCATGGGGAAAACTTAACTCAAGCCTCTACAAATGTGGATGGGGAAGTCATGGACCCCTTTCATCGTCTAGTAATCCCTCGATCTCAAATGTCTATATGTTGAAAGGTGAAGATCACATATCTACTAGGGCACACGATTACAAAATGCCAAGTACCGCTGAAAAATGTTAAAGAAGCCGAAAACCCATCTATTCCTATCCAAATCGAGAAGATAGAGAAACAATGACACTTATCCCAAAAGGGGCATTCAGGAAGTCTCCACATAATCCAAATGTGAGGGCCACCTAGAAATACTCGGTGGAGGATTTTTTACAAACCCCTTACGCTTACGTCCGCTTTTGGAGGTCCTCCGTAGAGTTCCTTCTACAAAGAGAAAGGCTGATCCGTGTGGATATCAAGTAATAAATTTCACCTTTTCTAAATGGCTCGAAACAGTTTTCTAGCCATTTGGCAATTTACTATTTTAGCGTGTTTTAACTTCTCCGGCCATTTTGAGGGTCCAAATGAATGTTTTTCAAGATCGAGGTTCTCAACGAAATTTTAAGGCATAATTGATCCCCAAATTAATTCTCGACAATACCTTTCCAAATGAGCTATCACACTTAAAAACGAAGATCATATGCAAAAGTTACTTAATTCCTGGTTGATGTACTCACTTACCCAAACGGGGCCCACATGACTTTGGCGCTTCATCTCCTAGGAAGGGTTTTTGGATGTCTAGGAATTTGGCATTCCTTATTGTAAAAGGGCCTTCAGGATTAATTGTAATCATCTTCTTGTGAATGCGAGTAGTCATTACATCTCTTTCTCGAGATAAGCCGCCACCATTCTACGGTAGTCTTTCACTGTGATTTTTACGCCTTCCTCGCAGACATTCGATTAATAGAACGGTATCGAGTTATATATGTTTATGGCTGTATCTCCTCGATACATTTGCTATATTATTGAATATATACAACATCTCTGCGTTTATTTATTATATCTCCGCTCTCACTTCGTGCCGGAAATAATCTGGATCGGTGGTATTAGAGTGTTTTGCTCCTTGTCATTTTTTTAAGGCATGTCCCCGATGAGGTCCTAGTATAGAAAGTTAAATCTCGAGCTTGTCTCTCTCGAGACAATCAGCTCTCACATACCCAAGAAACCATCAATGGCGAAGAAAGAAAAATGATGGAGCAGACGATCCTTATCACTGTTGTTTGAGCAAGCTCTCACGCGACAGTAGGGACAAAATGATGGAGAATTTTTCCACATCCTTCAACGCTCATCGATAGCATCGTGGAACATCTTCATAAAGAGACCATTTTGGAGGCACTGACTTTCAAGGCACAAGTTAATTTTGATATTCCCGTATTTGAAGGTCAAATAGATGCATGTCCTAGATAAATGGTTAAATATGCTAGAAGGTTATTTCTCCGCTCACATAATTTTCGACAAGGAAAGATCACCTTCACACTCCCTAAAACCCTTCCCCATGTCAAATATTGTGGAAACTTATCGGGAGCAGAAGTTCCACGAGGATTCTCGAATATATGGGGTCGAGCCCACTTGGGGAATTTTTGTGGACGTGGTAAAGGAACAAGACTACCCTATATAAATTACGAGGACCAAGACATGAGATGGACCACATCCATGACAATAGAAGGGCCAATCAGCCGGTTCACTAATAGCTTCCATACCTTTACACTAAGCCGGGTATCAAAGACTCAATGACATTTGGTCTCCAAATACCGTGGGGCTCTACACGATACATCCAAACTGAAATGAAAATTTTGGACATCTCACTTTCGCCGTCATTTCTATCGGGACATGTCATAAATCGAGCAACAATTTAAGCATCGAACAACACGAGTTTGGGTTTGCAAATCCACAATAACTAAAGTATGACAAATACAACCCTAAAAAAATAGTCTCCCAAACTGTACCCAGTTGGACAGAAAAGAAGGGTCATGGGAAGATAAAGAAGGACACCTAAAATGGTGCCATTTCTGCCAAAATCCCTCGCACAACACCTAATTTAATGTCGCCAAAAAGTCATCATTGGTGGTCGATCAAAGACAAGGAGCCGAACCCTATTCAATCCGATTATGAAAATATCGTAAAAGAAGATCATCGATGCACTTTACTGCTATTGTCGCTACCGCAACTATTCAACCAGAAGTACCAACAGATCTAGAAGAGGGGTTTTTCATTCACGTATGTGGGGTGAAGGGGACTCCTAACGCATTTTTATTGTTGATAGCTTGAAGTCGTATTAAACCTCATCTCAAAGAGGTCGCCAAACGCTTGGGATTGTCGACAACACCACACCTGCATTTATACAACATCGGGTGGCTTCATAAGGGATTATATATTTGTGTCATCCAATAGTTTCTATTTTCATACAACATCCAACACTTCAATGATGAGGTATTATGTAATGCTCATCACCGGATGTCTCATGATGTCTCTGAGCCAGCCCATATATGTGGGAAACACCATACATTCATGATTCTCGTAATTCCGTGAGTGTCATTATTACCGAGGGTCATCTCTTGGCCAGATACCGAGGTAGTTCCACCACGCTTCCACCTAAACAAGGTCGCGAAGGTAGTATCTCATACTACAAAATTCATCTTCCACAACTGCTCAGCGGTAACATGATACTCAACCACCATGCCTTTCCGCCAGCACCACCTATCCAACGTATAAAAGGTCGACAAGGTTGCAGCAAAGCATGAAGATTTATTCTGCACACAATCATCTGTACAGTCGTGATCGTTGTGTCCAAACCTTCCAAACCACGTTCGTGACGAGATTTCCACATACTAAGCAGCTGCGGACTTCTCTAGGCAATACAACTCCACCAAGATGCAGATTCAACAAATGCTTTTTCCCTCTCCCCGAACTCAATGCAATGGAGACCATTGTTTCTTAAAGAGGGAGGATCGATCTCGTGGATATCGGCTACCCACCTTTTCCAAAATGGCTCAAAATGGCTCGCCATTTTGGCAATTTCTACTATTTTAGCAGTTTTTTACTTTCGTGGCCATTTTGAGGGTTCAAATGAAGGTTTTTCAAGATCGAGGTTCTCAATTATATCCTCAAAGGAATGATTGAGCAACTCCAAAATGAATCTCCTCGACAATACCTTTCCAACGAGCTATCATTATCCCCAAACGGAGATCGATAAAAGTTACTTAATTTCTGGAAGTGGATGTACTCACTTACTCAAACGGGGCCCACATGACTTTGGTGCTTCATCTCTGGGGTTAGGTTTGATGTCTAGGAATTTTGGCATTCCCATTTATTGGTAAAAGGCCTTCAGAGCCTCTATTGTAATCATCTTCTTGCGAATGCGAGTAGCCGTCACATCTCTTCTCAGAGATAAGCTGCCACCATTCTAGCGAGTCTTTCACTCTGTATTTTTACAGTCTCTGTACATTTCTCTGATTAATAGAAATCATGTATTACTATATATCTATGTTTATGGTTGTGTCTCTGATACATTTATGTTATATTATTGAATATCTACAATATCTCTGTGCATTTCTTTATTATATCTCCGCTCTCATTTCGTGCCGAAAATAATCCGGATCAAAGGCTCTGCTAGCTGCCTTAGGATCCGTTGAGACATGCAATATGGAAACTATCACGCTTGATACAACCAAATTGAAGCCTCGTCTCCCATACCATGTCACATTTCAAATAGTAGTGTCTCACCCCATGAAATCATATACCCAAAATATTTTTCATACAGTGGTTGATGAGGGTGCCTCGACATGCGTGATGTCGTTGGCATTTTGGAAGGCCATTGTCCAAACCGTTCTGTCTCCTTCACCTACTCTTCTTACGTTTTTCAATGGTTATTCTTTTAGACCACATGGAATCATTCCTTCGTTCCCCATGTAGTTAGGAGGGAAGACCATGTGCATCAAAGTTGAAGTGATCGATGCACCTCTCAACTAAAAAATCATGTTAGGAAGGAGTTGGACATATGCCATGCATGCAATGGTTGCCAACGTTTTTCGGGTCTTGTTGTTTCCACATGAGGGCGAAATTGTGACCATCGATCAATTGTCCTTCTCCAGACTTGACCCTTCATCGGGGGCATCCACGGTCCCAATGATTTATAACCCACAACCTGACATCGTCAACATGGGGGTTGGTTTGTGCCCACATCTCATGGGTACTTTCAACTACTTACCTCCTTCCGGCGATGCCAAAATGATATCAGTTGTCCCCGACCAACCTAAGGCTGAAATATTTTCAGTATCGTCATTTCGCATGACTTACTTTAATGATCCATGGATTATTCCTTCCCCATCAACCATGATGGAAGGGGCAGGGAACCATGGCATGTCCATGCCCTTGTTCATGGCATAAGTTGTGTACTCTATAGTCTAGCAAGCTTCCGACGACCCCGATCCAACTCCCACACAAGATTTAGATCCAGTCCTTGAGCTTTCCTGGGCTCAAGGTTCCCTTTCCACTACTGATTCTTTAGACTTGGTCTTGCCCACTGATGAGGTGATTTTAGAGGCATTGACTGGTTCAGACAGACCCTGGGATGATCTCCATCACATATCATATTTCCTCCCAGAGTTAGGAAGAATAGAGGTAGGAGAATTTGTGTTGACTATGACTGAAGATAGGTCTTGTCCTATCAATCCTCTGGCTATGCATGCAGTTTATGCCGAGGGTAATATGGAAAGCATTGCTAAAATGATACCTATTGATATCTCTAGAACCCCTGGCATCATGGATAATGTCTTCGTCGAAGTGGACTGTTCCTATGAGGAGATTCAGATCTATACAAATTTATTTAAAGAATTCTGCGACATTTTTGCCTGGTCTTACGAGGAAATGTCAGGCATTGATCCAAGAATCATCGAACATGAGATCACGACTTACCCTGACACCAAACCGGTTTTACAGAAGCTTCGTCCAGTTAATCCTCGAAAAGGAACAACTATTAAGGTTGAAGTAGAGAAACTACTCAAAGATGGTTTCATCTACCTCATCTAATTGACTCAATGGGTGTCGAATCCCTTTCCAGTCAACAAAAAGTAGGGAATGATTCGCGTATGTACAGACTTCCATGATTTGAATAAGGCATGTCCAAAGGATAATTTCCCTACCCCATTCATTGATCAGATTGTCGATGAATGTGTAGGTTGTGAGGTATTTTCTTTCATGGATTGTTTCTTGGGATACAATTAGATACAGATTAAGCTCGAGGACCAACATAAAACAACTTTTATCTATCCATGGGGTACAATTGCTTATTGAAAGATGCCTTTTGGACTAAAGAATTTTGGAGCCACTTTTTAGTGGGCCATGTCTTTTACTTTCCACGATATCAAACACCTATTCGAGGCTTATCTCGATGATTTAGCGTCACAATCTCAGAAGAGAGATGATCACCCCACACACCTCCGACTTATCTTTGAGTGATGCTTCTACTAATAGATTCGATTGAATCCAAACAATTGCAGTATTTGCATAACGTCGGGTTGTCTATTAGGTTTCATGGTGTCGACAATAGGGATCATGGTCGATCCTCTAAAGGTTGAGGTAATTGTTCAAATGCCTCCCCCGTGCACAGTCCCTCCGCTTCAGAGTTTATAGGGAAAAGCCAATTTTCTTTGGCATTTTATCAAAAACTATGTCAAGATCACTAAAGGGTTTATGCGTTTACTGAAGAAGGGAATTACTTTTCATTGGGACAAAGCCGCTCAACGCTCTTTCAAAGCGTTGAAATGCACCTTCATGTCTTCTCCTCTACTTCGACCACCCAATTATAATAAAGATTTGTTATTGTATTTGGCCGCGACAGAGTTAACCATCAGTTTGGTCTTGGTTTAGGAGGACGATTTGCTTGAATAAAATGTCATTTATTACCTAAGCCAAGGCCTGTTTGGACCAAAACGCAACTACTCCCATGTTGAAAAACTTGCGTTGGCAGCAGTACATGTTGTCCAATGGTTCCGTCAATATATCTTGTTTCGAAAGACCACCGTCATTGTCGTTGTGAATCCATTCCAATACTTGTTGACATGACGTGTAATCGACATAAAGATTAGTAGATGGATCATTATCCCCAAGGAATTTGACTTGGATGTTGTATCTGTGAAATCTAAAAAGTCATTGGTCTTTGCAGAACTTATATCAGAACTTCTGGTCAAGCCAGGTGATGTTATGCCCAAAGAATCACCGATTAAAGGAGATCATTTTATGATTTCATATTCAGACCCCTGGTATGGAGATATACTAGTCTATATCCAAACTTTGAAGTGCCTCGTCTTTGCTTCTCGTGATGAGCGTCGACGTATACGACATCAGGAAAAAACCTATCTCATACTTGAAGACACTTGTTATCGTCGAGGTGTAGATTGCATCCTTTTTCGATGCCTTACTCATGAAGAAGCAAAACTCATGCTTAACGACTACCACACTGGAGCATGTGGTGGTCATTTTCCTGGGTTGGAAACAACCCAAAATATTCTACGAGATGGTTACTATTGGTCGACGTTAATCAAATATTGTGTTGAATCAGTCAAGAAGTGCCACCCGTGTCAGATCTTCTCACGAAAGATGAGGGCACATCCTACTCCCATGTTTCCCATCATCACAGCTGGCCCCTTCACCAAGTGGGGGATTGATTATACTACATGTCACCCCCCTTCAGCCAGGGGGCACCATTATATCATCGTAGCAGTAGACCACTTCACCAATTGGGTCGAAGCTATGCCAATGTTCAAATATGATGGAGAGACAACAACTCTCTTCTTGTTTAATCAGATAATAGCAAGGTTCGACATCCCGAAGGATATTGTCACTGACCATGGTAGTCACTTTCAAAACAAAATGATGTCTTAGTTAACATAAAATCTAGGGTTGAGATAGGAACACTCATCACCTTATTACCCACAAGCGAATGGTTAGGTGGAAGTTGTGAATAAGTCTCTTAAGACCATTCTACAGTGAACGTTCAATTCGGCCAAGTCAAATTTGCATTTGATGTTGTACCTGACATTGTGGGCCTACTGAACGTCTGTAAATATTTCCACTGGTTTCTCACCTTTTCAACTCGTTTACGGGTTGGAAGCAGTCTTGCCTATAGAATGTCAGATCCCATCTCTTAAGTTGGCAATACAATTATTTCCATACACTTCACCACTTGAGGAACTCTTATTATATCTCGAGCAACTCGATGAGAAACAATGTGATGTAGCCTTAGCTAACAAGGCTCACAAGAAAAGAGTCAAGTTTCAATATGATCGGTTCGTTCGTCCTTGTCCTAGTCTATGACCATGATAAGGATCCCCTGGAGGCAGGAAAGTTCAAACCCATGTGGTGCTTAAAGAAGGGTGCTTATCGTCTAATTGATTTTGAAGGGAATTCTTTAGTGGAGCCTAGATATGGGCTCTACCTCAATAATTATTACTCATAGGTGGGTCGCCTTGGGTGT
>SNQJ01S0040397.1:0-26160 GCA_010110895.2 Picea sitchensis
CTTTTGGAAACGGGGCCTATTTTTGCACTTGCGCGCGGTCATATGGGTCACACGACCATAGCCTTGGCGGTTAGGGGCTAGGTGCGCCCGTAACCGTCCTATAGTTTGCACGGTTTGCGCAGTTGCGCCCGGTGCTGAGTTTTAACGCTTAAATATGCGTGGGGTCTAGGTTGAGCCAACAAGGGTGCAATTTGTCGATGCAGAGACAACAAGTCTGAAGGGGGACTTCCAGGAAGCCTATCTTCTTCAATTTTTGGCCAAACTAGGTGCCGAGAAAGCCTAGCTAGGGGTTTTTGGATGTTCTGGAGCCATTGGATCCATCTATTTGGCATTTTGAGCATTGTAAAGCACATATTTGATCACTTTGAGAAAATAATACAAAAGATCCATTGGAAGCTAGACCAGGAGATGTAGCCCAAGAGAGGGGTGAACTCCTTTATCATTTGTTGTGTTATTTGTTTTTTGTTCACTGTTTATTGTTGTTGTTTATATGCATCTTGAATGAGTAAATTCTATTAAAGTTGTGTTGCAAAGTTGATCCATTTTCATTTTAACACATAAAATTAAACTTGCAAATATTTTCAAGAATACAAGTCTTCTTCATTTTTAGATTAGATAGACATGATGGGAAACAATGAACTATGAATGGGGTCAACATTGAATTTTTTTCAAAATGTTTATGTATGATCTAAAATTTGACATGGATAGACTGTTCACATTCCTTGACGATATGGGAGGGTTTCTAGACTCAAATATCACTCACACACCCACNTTTCAAAATGTTTATGTATGAACTAAAATTTGACATGGATAGACTGTTCACATTCCTTGACGATATGGGAGGGTTTCTAGACTCAAATATCACTCACACACCCACTCTATATATCGATCGATCTTGTCCTTGTTTCGTTTTAATTTTCTCAGTCTAATTTTAAAGGAAACAACTATTAAAAAACATTGTACTAGGGCTAGAGTACATGATGGGCAACAATGACCTATGAATAGGGCCAATGTTGAAATTTTTTCAAAATGTTTCTGTATGCACTGAAATTTGACATGGATAGATTGTTCACATGTCTTGACGATATGGGAGGGTTTCCAGACTCAAATATCACTCACACACCCACTCTTTATATTCATCGTCTGTGTCGTTCAAAACCAACATCATGCTAATTAGGTCCATGATTTTGGTTGTGGAAAGAAGAAGGTGGTAGATGAGATTTTGTATTTAAATAATGATTTCGTACTAATATTATTTATGGAGAAAAAAAGTACTCAGATGAGAGAAAAAAATAAAGATAAGAAATAATTGATATTGAAGCTTGTGCGATTAATCAAGTACTTATTTATTGACGTTATTGCATGCCCTTGCAGTACTAGATGCACAGACATGCATATCGGTCAAATATTAAAGGAAACAACTAAAAGACATTGCAATAGGGATAGACATGATGTGAAACAATGACTAGTGAATGGGGCCAATGTTGAATTTTTTTCAAAATGTTTCTGTATGCACTGAAATTTGACATGGATAGACTGTTCACATGCCTTAACTATATGGGAGGGTTTCTAGACTCAAAGATCACTGACACACCCACTCTTTATATTCATCGTCTATGTCATTTAAAACGAACATCATGCCAATTAGGCCCATGATATTGGTCGTGGCAAGAAGAAGGCGATAGATGAGATTTCATATTTAAATAATGATTTCGTACTAATATTATTTATGCAGCAAAAAAGTACTAAGATGAGAGAAAAAAATAAAGACAATAAATAATTGATATTGAAGCTTGTACGATTAATCAAGTACTTCTTTATCAACGTTATTGTATTACATTGCATTATTAAATGTGAGGATGTGCATATCGATCAAATTTTAAAGGAAACAACTAAAAGACATTGTACTAGGGCTAGAGTACATGATGGGAAACAATGACATGTGAATGGGACGAACGTTGAAATTTTTTCAAAATGTTTATGTATACAATGAAATTTGACATGGATAGATTGTTCGCATGCCTTGATGATATGGAGGGGTTTCTAGACTCAAATATCATTCACAAACCCACTCTATATATCGACCAATATCGTCCTCATTTCATTTTAATTTTCTCATATTAATGTGTTGCATGTAACTCCCAACATACCCATCGTCATGGTTGTGCTCTTTATATTCATTGTCCGGGTCGTTCAAAACCAACATCATGCCAACTAGGCCCATGATTTTGGTTGTGGAAAGAAGAAGGAAGTAGATGAGGTTTCCTATTGAAATAATGATTTCATACAAGAAATAATTGATATTGAAGTTTGTGCGATTAATCAAGTACTTCTTTATCGATGTTATTGCATCATGCCCTTGCAGTACTAGATGCAGGGACGTGTGTCTGGGTGTTTCTTAAATAACGATTATCTGTTTTTATTTAATAATATAACAATATTATAACAAGGTAAACTAGATTTAAATCAAATAAAGTATAAAATCCTACAAGTACATAAGATAAGTAGGGCATTCCAAGATCCCATAATGCATATAACAAATTCAAAATTGAGTCAACATAACAAGTAGTACACAATTAAAACATAATAACAAGTACATGTAATCCTTATCTTATTGAAGTCCAAGAACTGATCCAACAATTCTCTAGACTACCATAATCATGTCATGCTAACTTAGCCTTTTGAAAGGAATCTTCAAGAGTGTAGATTTCAAACATCTCAAACTCCTTCTAAAATGGCACAATTAACCTGAAATCGAACTATTGTTTATCACTTTGAGTTAAATAGTATAGTTGTTGAACTCTTACATACAAACATTTAATTTTTTTTTAATATTTTTGTCAAGTGTGCTACCGATATTGTTGGTCTTTCCGATAGTTGACGTTATAGAATTTATCCTCGATAGAGGCCTTGAAACCATCTGATGTCATTACTTGGACGGTAGCATTTGTTTTCTATCAAAGATGATATAAATTCTCCCACTGTAACAAACCTTCTTTGTGCATTGAAAACTCTAAGGAAGAAACATTCTCTTAATCTATGTATCATCGATATTATTCACAGTAATAATCAGGAAAAACAAGCACCACTGAATATGAAAAAGGATGAGCAAAGGGCATCCTTGAATTGTTGAAATGCCTTAGTTATTGTAACATTCCATGATTAATGCTAATGATTGGAGAGTTGATAAAGTGGTTGAGAATTGTGAGATAAATGCCAAAGACATATATTTCTTTGTTGTAGGGTATACATATAGTAATTTAACAAAACCAACATACAACAAATATACAATCATGCTTACTAATAGTAGTGGGAAAATCACTAATAAGGTTTAGGGATATGGATTCTAGAGGACATGCAGAAACTAGAAGTGGTTGGTAGAATCTAAGCTTTATATTAAAAGGTTTAGATTGATTGCATAAGGCACATATTCTAATTAAATATTCAACGTGCTTCTTCATATAAGGCCAATAAAAATGTTTCTCTAAACATTGCAAAGTATTCAAAGTGCCAAAACGACCACAATGATAAGATGAGTGTCAATCATGGATGACTGTGAGATGTGTTGAACCGGATGTAACATGAATCTTATTTAATTTGTACAATGAACCATCTCTTAATATATAATTAAGAAAAAGAGTTTGATTTAACATTATAGGTTGTTGTAAAGAGGTGAAAATTGACTCAAAGAATGGATTTGAAGCATAAAGACTTCCATTCTTCATAGACGAATTAGGTATTGAGAATATGTAAAACCTTGGAAGGAGGGATACTCAATATATCAATAACTTTATTAGTAGTCCCCCTTTTGTACTTAATAATGGGATACAAATTTTAAACATAAGATTCCCATTTAAGATTCCTTTGTAATCTTAGATTGAAAGTTCATAAACATAAGGGCTTGATGCTTAGTGTGAAGGATTGTTTCCTTACGAACAATGTAATGTCACCATTGCTTGAGTTCTTGAACCAAGGCGTAGATCTCTTTATTATATGTACTGCAATTATGTTTTTTTTGTTGAAAGTGTTTCTAGTAATATGACATTGAGTGGCCTCGCTTAAGAACAACATCTATTGCATATGCATCAATGTCTATCTCAAAGGGTAAATGGAAATTAAGAAGAGAAAGAATTGAAGATAATCAACAAAGGGAATCCTTAAATTGTTGAATGCCCTTAGGTGTTGCGACATTCCATGATAACTTATTTTGATTGGAGAGTTGATGAAATGGTTGAACGTTGTGAGAGAAATGTTGAATGACTTCTCTATATAAATTCATGCCACCAAGGATTAATAAACTCTTTATATATGTAGTATTAGAGGGATTGGGACAACCCTAAAGGACTTTGAACTTGGATAGATATGCATTCACACTAGAATACTTCATAACAAAACCCAAATCATGAATGGAAGTATGCCCAAATGAATTCTCATTTTTTCTTGAAATTTATGTTGATGAATAAGGTCAAGAGAAATATTAGCATCTTACATATGATCTTTCGACCAACTATTTATATAAACCAATATGCCATCAAAATATGACACTATATATTACCAAATGTGGGTGAAATATGCCTTTTATGATTCTTATTCAATGTAGTTGAAACATTAGCAATACCAAAAGTCATGAGTACTAACCACCAATGTTTCTCACTAAATTCTTTTAGTCAACACAAGCAACCAAGAACTACACTATTTTATTTTTATTTTTGAAGGAATATAAAAACTCCATACCATGCTATGAAAACCACCCTTTGCCTAGGAGGCAGCCAAGAGTTGGGGTAATCTATTTTGCAAATTTTCCTACGACTTGCACCTATCCCCACCCATTTTTGTAAGCAAAAGTGCACACAAACACAAGCATGTAAATAGAGAGATTTAAACATTGGTGTGGGCAATAACAATAGCTTATTATCATTGTTCTGAAAATCCAATGTTGACATATATCCCATATTTGGTCTTGAGAGTTTTTCCTAATAATTATAAGGGTTCTTATGTACTCATTGATAAATAAAAGTTAGGTCAATATTGCTAAGATATTTGGCTCCTTTTAACTAATTTATGAGATCATCAATCTTGGGTAGTGGGTACCAATCTTTCACATTGATCTTGTTCAATGATTTTTAATATGTGCATAATCTCCATTCTTATTGTTCCTTTTTGGGTACAAGGATAACTAGAGTACCACAAGGAGAAGCTCTAGCCGAATTAGCCTTACCATCCTAAAGAAGATTTATTGATTGATTCTTCATCTATAAACTGTTATGCAATATGCAGAACAATTGGGAAGTGAAGAACTTGCAATTAGATGGACCTTATGTTGTATTGTGTGGGGAACATGTAGAATTGTAGGTTCTTCAAAAACATCTGAATAGGAATCTATGCTATCCTGAATATCTAAGGAATGATATTCCCTATATTGTCTTCTTTGGCTTGTTGGACAACAACAAGTACTACTAAGAACTTATGGAGATTGACTAGTTTTATTGTTTTCTTACCAGAAAGTAAAGAAGTGTTGGGCGATGAGAAATAGAGGCGAGTTTGTATACTTTACCAATCTAATTTTGTTTCTTCCACGTGGAACTTAATAGTTTGGATATTAAATACCTCAATAGTATCATGTCATATCTTGAAGCATATCTCTAAATTTTGTCAAGTATATTAATAATTATCTAGAATACATAATGTTGGTCGAGTCATTGCACAAAGTGTTTTGTAAGCATAGCTTGTTGGACATGGTACATGCTCAACGATGAAATTTGTATGATTGGAGAGCTCATTCAACATAGGTTGAAAGTATTCCATAGAGGAATGAAAATATACTCATCCAAAACAAAGAAAAACATCCAATTGACCTGCATGAATGTGCATTTGAGCAAAAAGTCGTTTACAAAGATGAATTGATTATGATAATACCCATGAAATTGTTCTTGCATGGAATATCTTGCAATGCTTGACTATCATTGGGAACCCATAGCTCTAGTGTGTCTATAACTTAAGGATGCATGCCACTCACATAATGGAAAATAAAATGTTATCAGAGGCCAAAGAATTTGGCATCATAAGCCACCCACTCTCTAAGTCTATGAGGACTCAAGTCACTAATTTACAATGAGGAACCATAACATAGATAATTATAAGGGGATGTTGGCTAAAAACATAGGGATTTTAGGAAATGTATTCGTCCTTAAAAGAAATGATCCTCTTTGGTTTCCTAAAATCATTTACATCAAGTGCGTGAAGAATGAGATATTTACCATTGCCATCAATGACAACACTTTGAGAAAATGTGCATTATCTTTTAACATATGTGCAATGCCCCGTCTTTGCCCCATAGAATAAGTAAATCACATTAAAATTAGTGGTATTTCACTTGCGCTGAAAACAAATCCCACTTATTCTACACCTCTCAAGTCATTTCACAAAGTCATACTAGAGTCAATCTCAACATGGCCTTATTTCCCCGCTAATTCTACCAAGCTCGTTCCCTTGGATGTGATTTCTCTAGATAATAGCGAGGGACAGTGGGAATCTCGTTAATCCATTCATGCGCATCACTAATTAGATGACAATGCGTCTTGATACCTTAATATAGTCATAGTTTCCCACGTCGTTTACCTGCACTTGGTTGAATTTCTTCACTTTGACATGCAGAACACTGGGCATGAATCACATTGCGTCAACATCTGCAGGGACCATCACAATGCTTTATTTTAATTAAACACTAGGATTCCCCTTGTTTGTACCAGTTTTTGACAAGGTTAATATATATATATATATATATATATATATATATATAACAAAACAAAAAAACTAAAACCAAAAAACAATACAAATGTCAAAAAACTAATTCGCCCATGCCCATTCACGACAACAAGTAGAGAGAAACCATAGGTGCATGAGAGCATACCTATCCATCCAAACCCCGTGTGAAGGAGTGGAGACATTGACAGAGGTAGAGGAGCGCACTCTATCCGACCAAACCCATGCAGGAGTGAAGATATTCAGGGGTCACAACTTCCATTTGGACATCGTCAGAGGCATAGGATACCTATACAGACAAACCCATGGATATGATGCAAAAATTGGTAATGTCTCTCCTTTAATTGCTGCTAAAAATGGTTGAAAGTGTCTTTAAGTGGTAAACTTGGGATAATACCTTCCAAACCCTATATTTCTCTATTTCTAAAAATTGAAATTTCAAAATCCTATTTCTTATGCCTTCAATTATTGTTTTGTCATCTTGAACTTCTTGTTTTGTTAATATCCCCTTCACATTGGGAAACTAGGAGGGTTCAATATACCTCTCTTTTGATATCCCCTATTGTAATTATATTCTAGACTAGTGAATTTTTCTCTATATACAACCCTATAGACTACACAAAATTATAATCAAAGTGAAATATGGGGGGTGGCTTCGACAAGAGGGAGACTATATAAGAAACCTCTAGGGAATATAACAACCATGAGGTAGTAAAGGTATTTCAAAAATATGATTAGATAGTTTACTTTGAAAAATTGTAGGGATATGATGATAGAATAACACTTGAGTTTGCATAGAATTTTTAGAATGTTAGAGATCATGAATATATAACAACAATAAGAGGGATGGAAATGCAAATAAATGAGGAATTTTTGTCTTGGGAGGAATTTGTGACCATATATAGATAAAAAAAAATTGGCCTCTTAGTAGATTTTTAAGGAGTCTATCCAAGATAAGAGTACATGGAGAAAGAATAATGTTGAGAGGGAAGAGGCCTCAGAAAGAAGAAATTACCGTAAAAGGATAAAGGTAGAATATGAGGATAAACAAGTTTCTTCCACATTAATAAAGATGGAGACCCTAAAGAATAGTCCTTTGAATATCAAGGAGAAGACTCTATCTATAGGAAAGGGTGGACATACATCTAAAAGGGAGAGAAAAAGGTCTCAAATATCCCCCAAAATGATCACACCTATATGTACCATTGTATTAGACTTGGAGGAAATTCATATTCGTACCAAGAGCCCATTAGAGACACAAGTAGAGGATAATTCAGTAACCCCGTAGATAGATCTTGGGATTCATCTCATCTTGAGTGAATCAGAGGTAACAATGGGTGATCCCCTTAACTGGAAGATCCTAGTAGAGGCAAAGAGAATAAAGTTGGAGGAAGTTATAGGAAAGAGTAGTATATATGACATAGAAGGTGGAATTCAAAGGTGACAACAAAGGTGAATGATGAAAGTGAAGATGAAGAAGAATTAGAAGCCACAACAAAAGAACTAGAAGAGGAGTTCACTAAAAAGAAAGAATGATAAGAGACATAACAAATTTTTGAGGCAAGCCCAAACTTTAAACCCCTATGTATGGAGAAAGCTTGGACCTTGAAGAATTGATTGACTATATAGGGGAGATGGAGAAATTATTTGAGTGTTGAAAATATTGAGGATATAAAAAAGGTAATATTTACATGTACACAATTGAAAAGTCATGCATATTTGTGGTGGAATAAGTTTCAATTGTATAGATAAATTAAGGGGAATCAAAATATCATAAGATGGGATAAAATGACATTGATAGGTAAACTTTTGAATGAAGATTACTCTCTAAATTTATTGAGAAGATTGTAAAATTTGAAGAAAATGGGGATGTTATTAAATGAGTATGCCTAATAATTCTATATGTCATTCATTAGTTCAAGAGTAAGTGAATAAATCCCTAAATTTATTGCAAGTATGTAAATGATTTTTGTTTTTCTATTCAATATGAATTTAATGCATTGAATATTCATTTAGTGGTAGAGGTTTATTGATTAGACTTAAGTATTGAGGAGAATTTGGATAGAAAGTAGCATACATTGAAGAAGAAAAGAATAAGTGGATAGAAAATTATAGTTAAGAGAGAAGAGAGGTGAATATGAAACCAATGTCGTCATAGTAAATCATATTGTTGGAAGAACATATAATGATGATAGAGGGAAAGGATCAAAGAGAGGTAGAAGTACATGTGGAATATTTGAAGAAATGTGTTTTAGATGTGGAGGGGATGGACATAGAGCATATGAGTATCCAAAATCACATAATGAGGTAAGAAGACAAGAGGAAATAACATATTTTGTTGAAGAATTGTAATTAATAGTAGAAGAAGAAATTACTAAAGTCAAATCAAAGAACGAAGAAAACTTAATGATGAGAAGAGTAATATTCCATCTAGAGAAGGAGATTTCAAAATAGATAGACTAGAGGAAGAGTATCTTTAATATTAAATTTGTTGGAAGATTGATTGTTGTCATTGATGTCAACCCTAGTCATGGGTTTTGGACCGCAAGATTGATAAAGGTATCTGGACATAAAGGAAAATGCACATGCATATACAACACCTGTGAATGGATAGTATACATCATGTTGTTTTTGGTGGTATGTGGCATGTCACATGGATCCTCATGGTTGAGGAGAAATGATTTTTTGAAGATGACAAAGTGAATTGAAAAAGGAAGTACATGTAGGCCCTGAAAATAATTAAAGAAAATAATTAAAAAATACGAAAGTGTCAGGTCGGCCCTAATGTTAAAAGGAAGTGACATAAATGTTATAAATAAACATCATTATACATTCTTTTGATAAAAGTCGAATTTCAGAGGGAAGAAGAAGTAAAAGAAGGCCGGATTTCAAGGGAGGATGAAGTCTTTTGGTGATGTGTTCTAAGGTATGTTATTTTCAGGTCATCTTACCATTTTTGCTATAATTGTTTTTCTAGAACGATTCAGCGACGATTAGGATGGTGGGAAAAACTATGGAAGACATATCAAGACACCTGGTATGCATTACTAGTGCGGAATACACTCTGTGGAATATAGGGTTTGTGACGATTCCACGAAACTAGTCAATAAACATGTGTTCTTGTTAAAGCAGTCATACGTTTTCATCACAGTCAAGTGTAGTGAGACTACTTCCATTGGAAATGAAATGCAGGACTTTAGTTTTTCTTGTCCAATGCAGTTTCATTATCAGATGTTAAATATTGAGCAGGGTGAATTTTGTACAAGTTGGGTCTTCTAACTTGAGACCAAGAATTGAATAAAGTCTACCACATATTAACACTTTTGCAGGAAGGATTCCAAGGTGAAAAAATTGGAGAGGAGTTTCAGAAATACGGTTAGTATCTATAGGATACAAGAGTACTCTAGGAGTGAATAATTGTAGACATTGAAGAATTCTTAGAAATCATTATCAGGTTCTATCAGTTTGATGGTGATGATTTAATGTAAATTTTATTATCTCTCATATATTCTTAGGTGGAAGGAAGGGGCAAAGAATAGAGTTAAAATCTCTCTTGATATTGGAGGAGGATTGTATCTTCATCTTGGAGGATTATCCCTCCCTTACATTTGGAAGAGCTGTAGCTACCTTTGGAATCGACTTCCCATAAAAAAAACTAATGAGATTATTTCTCATATACGTGCATGGTGTATTGTGGTGTATTGGTGTAAATCTTATAATATTGTTCATTGATCATTAGATATAATTGAATTGTTTAAGTATAGAAAGTTTAAAAAGGTTTTAAATTGTACTTGATCTTGATTCACCCCTCTCATTATCAACAATTATCGAGCGAGTTGCCTTGAGCAGTTTAATAGCGGAAGAAAAATCCTAGCAATGGATGACCATGACACATTTCAAATGGGATTCAAAATTTGATGGAATAAATTATACATACTAGAGTGATAGAGTGAAAACTTACCCTACTTGACTTTGGGAGTAGACATTTGGTACTTTCGGTTGTGAATGGCTATGTAATCCCAAATAATGCTCCAACCACGATCCAAAATGAGAAGAAGCTTATGGATTTTGAATTACAAAGAAACCAGACATATTCTAGCATCATGGACACCAACCATTACTAGCAAAGAGTGATGGGATGCACAACTGCTAAAGAGTTATGGGACAAACTCAAGGAATATCTCTAGAGAAAGGTGATCCAAAAGTTAGGGTCCAAGCCTAGCGACATAGAAGAATTTGGTGAAGATGAATGAAAAGGAAGATCTGCAACCTATCTTCTTAGAGTTATGAAGTTGTTAATGCTATGTCGGTAGTTAGGTGAAGAGCTCTATGAATGGGTTGGTTGTACAAAGTGTTGAGATCACTTCTCTTGAAGTATGATACTTAAGGTCTCCGCCATTGAAAGAAACAAGGACTTGACCAAAATAACAATGGATTAATTACATGGAATCCTCGTTGCATATGAAATGAGTATAGAATGCAGTGACCGAGACAAACAATGAAGCGACCTTGAAGCCATAAGAAGAAAAAATACAAGGATAGCGAACTTATTGAAGAAGAAATAACAAATTTTGTAAGAAGGTTCGAGAAAAGGAAGTGGAAGATACAAAGGTAAGTATCCTCTCAAATGCTTTAATTGTGGTAGAATAGGACATATTGTTGAAAAGCATTGCACTATAAAGAAGTCTCCAACAATAAAAAGACTTCTACTCAGGATGACATCTCTGGATGAAATTGATGAAGAATATAATGGAGAGAAGTCTCTTCATAACCCAAGAAACCAGGATGATGATCATAAGAATTAAAAAAAAGAAAGTGAAGAATATTCAAATGAAGAAGCCAACCTTGATTCCTTTTGGGGATACAAAGACAATCTTGAGAGAGTGAACAAGAAGATGAAGTCTTGAAAGTTGAAGCATGTTGAAACTGAAAATAGCAATCTTAGAAACACAAACATAATACAAAGGGTGGTGGTAGTTGTGAAGAAGAGAATTACAAACTTGAAAAAGACCATTAATAGCTTGAAGGAACAATTAGAGTGTGTGAGAAATTGAAAGCCGAGGTGGATCACACAAAATGGGATCTACTATTGACAACAAAAGGTTGAAGAAGTTCGAAAAAAGCACTGAAAAAATTAGATGAGGATCCTTAGCAGTCAAAGATCTCCCAACGACAAGGAACAGGACTAGGATACAATGGCAGGTTTGAAGACAACAAACAAGAGAAGGAAGTTGAAAATGATGAAACCAACACTCGAGAACAAGTTGAGCAGTAGGAATAGAAAAATTAGGAAAGGGAATGAGAAGATCCTCTCCCCATCAGGTATGAAAACAATCATTATGAAGGAAACTAAAAAAAACAAGTTTGGGATCATCTAAGGAATGAATTTAGAAGGAATACACCACAAAAAAAGATCATTCACTCCAAGGTATCAAAATTTCTTTTCTTGGACATTGTTATAGTGTGGAAATTTTGGACACAAGGCAACAATTGTAGAATCAATGAAAGAATAACATGCAAGCTACATGAATGGTGAAAATAGTAGATATGTAAGAAAATGTTGTAGACCTTTCAACAGAAATTATAATCATTTGACCCATTAATGGATCAAAATATCATTATGTTACAAGTTCAATAATCAAGTCACAAAATACAGTGCGAGAGAGAGATGAAGGAAGATAATCATATGCCAAATGTTTGCATACCAACTACAACATGGAAAAGGAAATAAATTCCACACACAATGAAAATTTTTGAATAGCATTGAGTCACTAAAGAATGCAAAGAAAGAAGATGAATGGTTAATAGGCAGTGGGTGCTCATCTCATATGGTGGAGAATCAAAGCAAATTTGTCATCTTGAGAGAAGAAAAGGGTGGAAATGTTGCATTTGGAGATGACTCATCTACAAATATACTTGGAAAAGGGTATGTGGAAGTGAAAATGTAAAAGGAGGAAAAGTCCCATTGGTTGAAGAACTGGAGAATAATCTCCTCGGTGTCATCAAAATATGTGATCAAGGATACACTCTTACGTTGACTCAAGAAAATGTAAAATCAGAGAAAAAACTCAGGAATTGGTTGAAACTGCAACAATAAGATTGAATAAGATATACATCCTAGACATGAAAGAAGAGAAAATGAAGCCACAAAATAATTCCAAGGAAAAGTCCAAAGACCAAAAATAAGGATGAAGTATTATTAGGAGGTGCCACATGTTGAGGAGCAACCCCAAAGAAGAGTGTTACATTTTTTCATTAAACTTGGGGGGGAGAAGCCATACCTTTGCCATTGATGTCAAATTGGGAGAAAGTGGGATCATGATGATAGAGGAAGCATGAGTGTTTCCATCAATGAGGAGACGGGCCGGTTGTTGTCATGATGTTAACCCTAGTCATGGGTTTTGAATACATGAATTGATAAAGGTATCTGGACATAAGGAAAATGCACATGCATATAAAACACACACAATGAATGGATAGTATACAACATGTTTTTTTTGGTGGTATGTGTACGTCACATGGATCCTCATGGTTGAGGAGAAATGAATTTTAAAGATGACAAAGTGAATTGAAAAAGGAAGTACATGTAATTACGAAAATAATTAAAAATAATTACAAAATAAGAGATTGACCCCTAATGTTAAAGTGACATAAATATTTATAAATGTTATCATTATACATTCATTTGATAAAATTCGAATTTCGAGGAGGAAGAAGAAGAAAAGAAACATCATTATACATTCATTTGATAAAATTCGAATTTCAGAGGGAAGAAGAAGTAAAAGAAGGCCGGATTTCAAGGGAGGATGAAGTCTTTTGGTGATGTGTTCTAAGGTATGTTATTTTCAGGTCATCTTACCATTTTTTCAATAAAGTTTTTTCTAGAACGATTCAGATGGTTAAATCTCTATGGTATTGAGAAGACATATCAAGGTACCTCTGGTAAAAATTTCAGCTCTTGATTCGCTATAATTATGGATATACACTCTGTGGAATATAGGGTTTGTGACCAGTCCTGAAACTAGTCAATAAATAGGTGTTCTGGGTAAAACAATCATAACTTTTTCATAAAGAATCCAAATTTAGTGGGACCAATTCCATTGGAAATATTACAGACTTTAGTTTCTTGTGTGCGAGTTTCAGAATCATATGTTAAATATTGAGCGCGGGGCATGTTGTACAAGTTGGGTCTTCTGAACAGACCAGAATTGAATAAAGTCTACCAACCTCTTTTTGGGAAGGATTCAAGGAGTGAAAATTGGAGGAGTTTCAGAGAATACATTGAGTAATATTATCTATAGGATCAGAGTACTCTAAGAATTGAATAATTGTAGAAATTGAAGAATTCTCAGAAAGCATTATCAGGTTCTATGTGATGATTGGTTGATGGTGATGATTTAATGTAAAGTTTTATTATCTCTCATATATTGTTCGGTGTAAGGAAGGGGCAAGGATAGAGAGTTAAAATATCTCTTGATATTAGAGGATTGTATCTTCCTCTTGGAGGTTTATCCCTCCCTTTACATTTGGAAGTTGTAGCTACCTTTGGAAGTCATTACTTCCCTTTAAAAAAAAAACCTATTGATTATTTTTCATATACTGTGCATGGTGTATTGTGGTGTATTGGTGTAACTCTTATAATATTGTTCATTGCTCATTGGATATAATTGAATGGTTTAATTATAAGTTTAAAAAGGTTTTTAAATTGTACTTGATACTGATTCACCCCCCTCTCAGTATCAACAAAATTCACATTAAATGAAAAGTAAAATGTATCTTTTAATTTGATTGTAGATGGTGGTAGAAATCAAATATTGTTTCTCCCAAAGTAGTGCATAAGTTGAATTTTAAGTGCACACAACACCCAAATTTATACACAGTATGTTTGAAAAACTTTGATAATTAATATAAATACAAATAAATGAAAAGAAAATAAAGAAAGGATCAAACTTTGAAATTCTATGTACATTCCATTTGTACGACTATTGTTACATTGTGAAAAGCGATTTCCATGTTTTTTCCAATGCTCTCCCACTTGGAAATCACATTGAACAAGTGTAAATGCCAAGAATGTCTCTACACAAGACAAACTTCACTCCATTGATTTCCTTGTTAGTTCTTATGTTGAATTACCTTTGGTCTACATTTTATTAATTTCATTACACCTACTTCCTCTATTTCCATCACAATGTGGTACTCCACATCAATATGCTTATGATTAGAACTATAATTTGGCTTCTTATTCATTACAATGGTGCTTTGGCTATCACATTCGATTTCTAAACTAGCATATTTGATAGAAAGATTGTTTCATAATCTCAATAACCAAAATGCATCTTTGATAACTTTTGTTGCAACAACATATCGTTCCTTTGAACTAGAAGATGGAATGATGGTTTGTTTCTTACTCATCAACATCACTACTCATTGGAACAAATATAATACATGTGAACTTGTGGACATTTTATTGTCCACGTATCCAACCAAATATTCATCGACAAACCCATGTAAGTCAAAACTATCATCACCTTGATCTTGATGACTATGGCATAGTCGTTGGCTCTTTATACATACCCTAATATTATTTTAACAACCATTCAATTTTCCTTTCTTGGATCAAACATAAATATGCTCCCTATTCCCACTAAAGAAGGTGTAATTCATTGCTACATTACCTCAAGAGGGTTTATCCTCATTTCCCTAGTAACTTGCAAGCCTCCATGTTTAGGGACCAATTGTGCAAGAATTAATTGAGGAGGGTCAATTGTGCAAGATATTTTGATCATCTTTGTACTCTATGAGACCTCTATTGACCATGATTAATATAATTATGTTGGGATTTGTGTAATTTATTGATTATGAAATGATTTGGATGATTGAGTGGATGATTGATTGGGTTTCCTTTGTAGAATTTTCTTACTTCAATAGAAATACCACACTCACACCCAACACACCTGACCTATAAACCATTATCCTCAAACTAATACCTCACCAAAAGTGAAATTAGCTCTACATCATATATTAGAGATACATGGATGTTGATGAGATCCTTAGGCATGGTTGCCTCAACTTTGATCCATAAATGGTTGAGTATCTCTTCCTCTCTAGTCACTATGATAAAATATTCCCAAGATGCTCTGACTAGATTCCTTTCCAAGGAGTCAAAAAATAATATTTTTATAAGGACATGGTGGGCCAAGGCCTCTTCCTTTCCCTCCTTCACCTTAGTGATCATCTTTGTTGAGGACTAGAGTAAGAAAAATGGAATACTGAGGTTTTCCTTAGGCCTTTGGTGAAATAGTCTACTTAACCGTTGAAGGAATCTAAAGTGATAGACATACAACATACTTAACATTCCTTCATATGTAATATAATTTAAGTGGTTGTAGGCCACCTCATCCAAGGATTTAGGAAACCTTTCCCTTTTCACTCCATTTTTGTTCTCCTTAGGATCCTCTTATCTTAGGAATAATAATGTTTTAGCATCTGTAGTAGGGTGCTTATCCTTTTTATCCAATGGAACCTCCATTGGGAGTCCTTAGACCCTATTGATAACACGTTCATTCACGTGTATCTCTAGTCCCTTCACATAGGTGATATATTCTTGGTTTTTGATGTTATGGAAATTAAATTCAAATTCCAAGGCTACCCTATCATTAGAAACTTGTAGCTTATTGAAATACTCCAACCAATTGGATTGCTAGAAAAGTTTCACCAGCTTAGGGTTATTGTATATCCTTGATGTTTCTATAGGTTCTCTTATTGAACTCACCCTCCATCTTGTAGTGTTATACATTGGATGATTGTGTGATTGAATTTATAGGTTAAATCATGGTGGAAACAACTTGTACTTTAATACCCCAAATTTTGGAATAGATGGTACTAAACAATGTCTTAATACTCAACTTGGGAAACATGTATTGGTGATGCTACAAGTATAGGATTGAAAGTGATGGCCCTTGACCAAGTTTTGGGAGATTATTGGTCATGTTGACCTATTTTGGGACTTCGACAGCCTGTCAAAGAAGGAGCGCAAGACGAAGCAGGGATCACATGATCTCGACCACTTTTTGGGTCCTTTTTTGGATTTGGGAATATGTAATGGGTATGGGATGTCGGCCCATGGGTTTACCCATGATTAGGACTATTTTCTAAATTATAAATAGATGTCTAGGCAATGTAATTAGGGGAAGAGGCATCTATGTGATGTAAGGCTGATAAGCTAAGTGCAAGTACGATTTGTAGATTCTCTGTGCATATTGTGAGAGACTCTAAAGCTAAGTGCAAGTGGTTGTAATAGACTGTGAAAGGATTTGTGCTAGACCTAGCTTGGGAAGGAGGATCTGGCGAGGTGCATGCAGATCTCCTGTCCTATGTGGACTAGGGTTTGTGTGGCTCTGTGCATGTAGATGACCGATTGAAGCTAATAAAGAAGAAGAGTTGGTGGACGTAGCCCCAGGGTGGGGGTGAACCATGTAAATACTGTGTTATTCTTCTCTGTGTGATGTGTTGATTTATTTATGTGTTAATTGCTAAATGATTGATATAGATATATAGATAGATATGTTTATGCTTTGTGCTTATGATGAATCTGGATGTTAGATATGATATGGGTAAATGTGCTTAGTGCTTGAATCTGCTAGATCTGACCCATTTCTTTATGCTAAGTGATTAAATACATTAGATCAGGGTGAATGTTGCGATGCTTTATTTTATCTACGAAGTATAAATTGGTTAAATAATAACGAACTGACAGTGCTAAGTGCTCTATTAAGTATTATAATCAGAGATATGTGTCCCAGCTAAGGTTGCAGACACCTGAGTCCTGCAACCACCCCTGCCTCTACCTCGGGTTAGACTTCATCTTCTTCACAGGTGTTGCCAAAAGGGCCGGTAGTTAGGGTTTTGTTGGTGCTATGTTGTAGAATTGAACCTTGGGTTTGCCCCTGTGCCAAAAAATGGTTTCGTTGCCGGGACCTAAAACTGTGATTGCTGGGAACTGAGGAAGAAGAATTTTTGTGCAAGGATCCGACCTGAAATTGTGAAATCTCTGTTCATAGATCTGTTTCTCTAGTGCGCAGTACTCTACTTAGTTTGAAAATCTCTATGTTAAGGAAAAGAAGTCCGATCTGAAGAAAAGAGGTAAGATCTGAAAGCTTTGTGCTCTGAGAAAGGTAAAAGTGAGATTTTTTTATTAAAAGAGGTAATATATGAAAGCTCTGTGCTCTAATAAAGGTAAGAATATTGAAAAGTTCTAGATTTGAAATCTTTGTGCTCTGTAGAAGTAAGATAAGTGGAAATTTTTGTTTCAATAGTATGGATCTAGGTATGTTTGATAGATTCTATCCTAGCTTGAAAACTAGGGTATTAATAGATGAAAGAAGATTTGATATGAATAGATTTGATAAGAATAGTGAAAAATATGTTATACCTATGCATAGAAAGAATGTTTGGACTAATAAATGTATGCAGGACCCTAGAAATAAATGTTTGCAGGTTAGCTACCATGATCCTATAACGTAGTGCAACAAAGGTTGGGGATCATTTAAAAGAAAGAGAGGATTAACCCTCTATTACAGTTGCAGAAAACTGAGACATCTTGTTAAGGAATGCCATGGGAGAAGACCCAATTGTCTTTGTTGCAAAGCTATGGACCATGAAGTATTGGATTATTTTAGAATGATTGCCAAGGTTGAATAAATGAACATGAGACAAGAAAACCCTAAGGTAGATACATAAACTAAGATTATGACAGAATCCCAGAAAGAATCGGAGAAAGTATTGCTACAGATGAAAGTAACCCTACATTACCACCAACATGTCAGATTATCAAAGATCTTCAAAGAAAAGGAATGCCTTGAAGTGAGAATAGGAGACTTTGACATTGACTGTGTTCTAGATAAGGAAACACAAGTGAATATCATGACATAAAGAACTAGGGAAGCTTTAAGGAGGCCTACTATGATTCCTTCCTAATTAGGAGGAATAGGAATATTCAAAGGAAAGTTGATAAACCTATGTGGAAAGCTCACCTGGATACTTATGAATGCCAATGGAACTTTGACAGAGGAATATTTTGAGAATATTAGATTTATTGAGAATAATTCCCCATTTACCATGCTACTAGGAAAACTTTGGATTGAAAGAGATCAGGCCAGAAGGCAAGAAGAAGAGGAGAAGAAACAAGAAGTAAAAGAATTCATGACTAGAAGGATCACAGACTTGATTGCAGAACATAAGAACAAATCGAATCTATTTAACACCAGAGGCTTGGATGTCGAAGTTGCATGAACACTTGAAGACCCACAGAAGATTGAAGTACCTATACCAGATAAAGAAGAAGGATAGCCCTCGAATCTTAGGAAAGAATCTCAACAACGCAAAGTACCTATGCCAAAAGAAGATACAAATCAGAATGGAAAAAGGCCTACCGAGACAAGGCTCATTGGGAAGAAGGCTAGAAAGTTAAGTAAGAAGAGAGATAAGATTGACAAGTTGCAGAAGGTTCCAAAGGAAACTTCGCAGAAGGGAAATTTGCAAAATTGGAGCTTCGTCGGGATATCAGAACAGTGACACATGGCACTTCGCCATGAAGAAGCAATATAGCCATTGGGGACATTATAACCATTAGACCAATGCTCCGAATGGGTAGAAAGAAATTTATGGATAGACAGCTCACCATCTGACCTTTGGGACCGCGCCATAACAGACAGAACAAAGTTAATGAAGGCTTCATACCCGTTGCAAGTGACCCATTGTCGAGTTACCTATTTATATCGCCGCGCCATGCACCGAGAACACTTTTTCCAATCATGAATTTGAGCTCACAGACTTGTTGATTTTACATAGTGGTCATTACATTATTTCCCTCTATCCTATTACTGTGTCTAAGTTACCCTCCAAACCTGAGATTGTTAACCCCGAGTGTGTATGTCAGATGAGTTGAGAGTTACCGGGAAAATTGTTGAAGAAGTTTTGATCGACCTCATGAATGAGAGAGTCATGTCGATGTCTACAGGTGTGCAAACATTGTCGACGAGAGGGCTGTCGGCCTCTCCGTCCACTGCTCGCGGAGCTGGACCATCCCAGCCATCTGATGAAAAGCGAACCAAGAACATGGATGATCTAGAGAATGCCAAATTGATCCCAAGTATATTACCCACCTATATTCTAATTCCACCTCTAAGCGGTGAAATAAATCAATATAGTGTGCCCCGGGATTTCGAATACACCTTTGTTAAAGCATACCTCCCGAAGGGGATACGCGCAGTTCGAGCAGACCAAGATAAGATTGTAGCGTTGAAGTTTAGCAACTTCAACCTTGGAGATCGCAAAGTCTATAACATGATTTCCCCGCATAAGTACCTGACGAGAACTAAGGGGAAGAATTCGAAGATAATCCCCCAATTGTGGACAATGAACCTCACATAGTCCGCCATGTTTAACGTCATGAAGATTCCTCACTTCGGATGACACCGGGAGCTGAATGCATCTGTCAAGATGTTGTTGTCTTGTTACCATGGAGGCTATTTGTGGTTAAACCACTGTATAACGGTTGATCTGACGTTGATCAATCAGATCACGGGCTTGAGTATGCAAGGACCCGATCCATAAGAGTTTTACCCTAGAAAATCCATGGATCACACTCTAGCACAGAAGATCAAAGACACTTATGGCGATGCCAAGAAGGGCACGCGAGGATAGAAGGTAGCTTCTATCCAGAGTGGCGCAGTGTGTCTTTCCTATCAATTGATTCTAGGGAAGTTCGTGCGAAAGAATCGACCCACCCAAGTCACTGATTTTGTAGTCGATCTCGCAGGGAAGTGCGCGGAAGGCCTTTAGATGAACTGGGAGAAGTACCTAGTGAACCAGTTGGAACTCGACTATAGAGAAGCACATGATCAAGGATACAAATTTCATTTCAGTTGGCTCTTGATCCTTGTAGATTTTATTTCCTGGGAGATGCCGGAAGGTACAACCTTCCCAGACATCGAGCCTTTTGAACCACTGGATGTGAAGTTCAGTACACTTTGGTACTCAAGTGACATGAATAAACAGTGGTAGTCAAATGCTATTTTTCATACCTACTACAATCAGCTGAAGATAGCCATATAGTTCGAGCCTTGCATGACTCCGAACACTCTACACCGGTTCCAACCTTTGATGAAGTTCAACATAGATTGACATTTTATTTACATCACAGTACGCGCCGACGAACACAAGCAACAGCTTCAATACTACTACAAGCTGATGAAGGAGGACTTGGAGGAGATCACAAAGGACTGGTCGATGGACCTCCTTATTCTAGCAGACCCTGTGGAGATGTCTGACATCGACATCCTAGAAATAGTGCAGGATACACCCAGACCAATAAGAACAAAGAAGAACGAAGAGGTCCAAGAATTAGACAGCACATCCGTGAAGATTTCTTCCATATCACCATAATAAGGAGGTGATGGAGAAGAGTTAGATGACAAATAATTTGAACAAAATCAGGGAGATGAGGTTGATCCCCTGAAGAAGAGGAAAGGTTCACCTCCTAAACCTTCCTCCCAAACGAAAGCGAAGGACACCATGACCAATATGCAAACTATTCTCACCTCCGATGACTTCGATTTCCTCATAGCAACCCTGCAAAATGCTTCGTTGGAAATAGCAGAAAAAAAAGATGCAAAGAAATAGGATATGTATGACCGAATTGAGACTGAACTTCGAGGGGTACAACAGGCCCTACAGTCCAGCTGCGCAGTCTCCACTATGCCCGGAGAACCAAAATTGGGAGATGATCCATCTCAACTCCACAGCCTAGTTGATACAGTTAAAGCTCGCCTTCAACGAGCACAGGAAGAAATACAACAATCCACCCAAGATTTGACACAAGTACAAGGAGTACTCATAGAACAACGCAGTGCTATAGAACAGGAAAAGGTTTCTCTCCAAGTGAGGTTTGATGAAGAAAAATCACATCTACAACAAGAAAAGGAACAGTTGCTTGCAGAGCAACTCGAACTAAAGGAAGCGGTCAACAGAGCACTTCGCTCTGTGACAGTCTTAGAAATCAAGGCAGAAGACTGAGTTTCATAGAAGGTGAACCAGATCGCAGAATCCATCCAATAGCTACAACAATGCATAGAATATTTGGAGCTACGCATTGTACCTGAGACCCCACAAGATGTAAGAGACCAAAGAGAAGAAACTGCCTGGAGTGGATTTGAAAGACTAAAGGATATTACCCTAGAATGAAAGAAACTTACCGATCATAGTGCCCAGACCTATGAACAACTCACAAAGAACTCATAACTAAAGGCATTGGAGTCACAACTCCAAGAGGCGAAGTATCAAGATGAAACGATATAGGCGCAGCTAAAGTCCCTGTCAGCTGTGGAAAGAATGAAGCACTCCCAAGAGAAACACACTGCACAACAACAAATCAATACTATTCAGAGCATATTTATGGAGGTAACTGAGAAACTCCAACCCGTACAAGACAAGGTATATCAATTGTTTACAGAAGTATAAGGCCAATGAGTAGAGCTAGAGCAGGTTGTCACTACAGCTGAACAACGTCTAGAGGGACCTATCAATGATGCATTCATCCAAGATATCATTGAATAGGAGGTCGTAGCACAACAACAAGTCGAAGAAACTCGCCAATCTCGAGGCATTCAAAGAATATCTAGTCAGACCAGAGTGACTCGGGACGAGCCATAGGTGAGTGTTGGGGGGTTGTTGTCCCTTGACCAAGTTTTGGGAGATTCTTGGTCATGTTGACCTATTTTGGGATTTTGACAGCCTATCAAAGACGGTGCACAAGATGAAGCATAGATCATGGCATATCGACCCCTTTTTGGGATTTGGGAATATGTAATGGGTATGGGATGTCATCCCATGGGTTTACCCATGATTAGACCTATCTTGTAAAGTATAAATAGATGTCTAGGCAATGTAAGGAGGGGAAGAGGCATCTGTGTGATGTAAGGTTGATAAGCTAAGTGGAAGTATGATTTGTAGATGGTCTGTGCATATTGTGAGAGACTGTAAAGCTAAGTGAAATTGGTTGTAACAGACTGTGAAAGGCTTTGTGCTAGACCTAGCTCGGGAAGGAGGATCTGGTGAGGTGCACGCAGATATCCTGTCCTATGTGGAGTAGGGTTTTTGTGGCTCTGTGCATGTAGATGACTGATTGAAGCTAATAAAGAATAAGAGTTGGTGGGCGTAGCCCCAGGGTGGGGGTGAACCACGTAAATACTGTGTTATTCTTATCTGTGCGATGTGTTGATGTATTTATGTGTTAATTGTTAAGTGCTTGATATAGATAGATAGATATATATGTTTATGCTTTATGCTTATGACGAATCTGGATGTTAGATATGATATGGGTAAATGTTCTTACTACTTGAATATGCCATATATGACCTATTTCTTTATGCTAAGTGCTTAAATACATTAGATCAGGGTGAATGTTGTGATGATCTATTTTATCTGCAAAGTAGAAATTGGTTAAATAATAACGAACTGACGGTGCTAAGTGTTCTATTAAGTATTATAATCATAGATCTGTGTCCCAGCTAATGTTGCAGACACCTGAATCCTACAACCACCCATGCCTCTACCTCGGGTGACACTTCATCTTCTTCACAGGTGTTGTTGAAAGGGGCGGTAGTTAGGGTTTTGTTGGTGTGTTGTTGTAGCGTTGAACCCTGGGTCTACCCCTGTGCCAACAAAGAGTTTCAATCAATCACTTTTAGTAATAACATAAGAAAAATCTTTGAGGACAAGTGATAATAGAAAGACTGTAGGTTTTTCCAATTCTAAGAACAAATAGTTCTGAGAATGACACCTTATGAAGATTGTACCAACAATACTCAGGTTTCACAGTTTGTGAGATAGGTTTAAATAATTGTTAATCAAATTTTTAACCTTCTACACAAAGAGGGGGTTCCACTTTTATTTTGGGATAGTCCTTTGAGAATAGGGTTCTTAGGTTGAATCTCTATGAAGATGGTAAAAAAAGTCACATTTTCAAATATATATGACAAAATGAATTTCACAGTCTTCCAAACAAAAATAGGGTTTCACATTTTTCAGATAGTCGTATGGAACTCAATGATTTCTAAGGTTGATTTTGTCTCTCTGAAAAAATCAGTTTTTATCTTTCCAAATAGAAACAAGGTTTTAGTTTTATGAGATGGCCCTTTGAGAGCAAGTCTTTTGAAGTAACAATAGTTTCTACAGATAATGAAAATTATGAGAATAGAAAATGCTAAGTTTTGTAATAAAATATCCTAGGTATCAACCTCTATAACAAGTCTTTTTGAGTAGGTTTTTGAAATGGTACTTGTTTTTGAATATGGTGACTTCTAGGAACTTGTTTAAAAAACTCTCAATGGAAACAATTATATAACCTTGTGAATAAATATAAGGATGAATAAATCTAAGGATGGTATACTTTTCAGAATAGTAAACAAAATTGGAGAAAATTTTGAGGATGGAAAATGATAAATTCTATGATCTAAGATCCCGAGTATCGACCTCCAATGATAATGGAAGAGGAAGAGAAATTTTAGGTTATATATTCAATACTAACCTTTTACATAGTGATATTGTAGTTTGAGTAATCCTTGTGTAACCTTGATTAAAAAATTGTGGTCTCTATAACTATGTATCTTCTTTATAACCCATCATTAAGATTGCAATCTACCTTGTAAACCATTCTTTGTGGTAATGGACTCATGCGCTATGTAAGCTTGCAATGAAAACCTTACTATATTAAGGGAGGATGTCTTCATGTTTTATCATGCATGCATTTGTCCTTGGCATTATGTGTTTTGGTGGTTTTGAGTTTCGTCCTTTGATAACTCAAAAGGTTGGCACTTTTCAAATTTGTCACCATCCCCTTTTGACATGATGTTTGGCACCAACCCTCATACAATGTTAATTACCTTGCCATTTATTGATTGTCTCAACACAAATTTAGATAACCCCAACCTTCATGTCCCCCACCAAGTCGATATTCAAGGTCCACCTCCTTGGTCTATGTGGATTTTCTTGTAGTTATTACGATTAAAATCTCACGGTTGACTTTGACAATTAATGAAATAAGTGAAGTTCAATTTGGTGGAATGCCTTTGATTTCATTATGTTGAAATGCACATATGCCATCATTTGTATAGGAAATGTGGATGTTGGAGTGACCCCCTAGAACTTTTGATGTCATTGGATAACATATATATTGTTGTTGATATGGTTGGTGTATTACTTTGAGCTGAAATAGAGCTTCTTGTAGCTTCTTGTAGGGTGGTAGAGTATCCTACTACAATTGAACAAGTAAGGTACAATGGAATGTTGTGATGTAGGATGTCATGGTTGTAGAAAGAAAAGTAGTGTTGTTGTTAGAAGTCCTAGAAAGTTGAAGTGCTAGAATAGGTAGAATGGAAAGAGATAGAATTTATATCTTATAAGAAACAACTGTTGTTTGTAAACATGTATTAGATGTGTTCTGGTGTTTGTGAATCCTATGATTTGGAACAAGAGGTTTATTCCATGGATATGTTGGAATATATGCTAGAAATTTTACTTTTGTAACAACTAAGAGCATGAAGGGAAGGAAGGCTCGAGGAGTCTGCATTACAAAATTATATTTTTTTATATATGTATTTTATGTGTTAACAACAATAGATTAACCCATGCCATAAACTAGAAATTGTTCCATAAAACCATGCCATAGACAATGTAGAATAAGTTAACCCTTCAATCCCAACAAATAACTTTGAAGGCTCTTGAGGTGGCTCACACAGAGAAGAATGAGGTTAATGCCCAGGACCTCATTACTCAACTAGAGGAAGAAATGGTACAGTCCCTTAGATGGAAAACACTTGTAGAAATTAGGAGGTAATTAGAAGTAACAAACATAGAAATTTCCTTGCCTCATCATGATCATCAAATTTCATATTTACAAGAGAAATCTTACATCCTCAGAATGCAACATTTAGATGAAAATGGATGATACTGAAGAAGGATGATCCAAGAATAGTATAGTTGCAACATTTTTTGGATGATAAACCTCATATATATAAACCATTTTTTATGACATATGCCTTTGAATAAGTTCTTGCATACTTTCTGTTGCATTGCCTTTGAATGAGTTATTGCATACTTTCTTGTACTTATGTTAGTAAAATATGAAATAAATATGGTTAGTAAATATGGATATAGATATAAAACAAATCCAATTCTATTAATGCGTAGTGCTTATGTTCAAATAAAAATGAAATCAAACGACTTTGTACTTATTTTATCTTAGCTTTCTTGCTTAACTTTACAAACACTTTTTTTTATCAATTTTGAATATTTTTAATGCATATTTTCTATTAGAATATAGTTTGGGTATTGAGGAAT